>JANHJO010008714.1:19800-32197 GCA_032468235.1 Pseudoxyrhopus heterurus | reverse complement strand
TCAACCTTGGAGCTGGTGGGATTCGATCAGCCAAACTGCTGATCTGTAAGTCTGCAGAGTAGACTGCAGTACTGCTTCTAACCACTGAGCCACAGCAGCTCCTGTATTCACCTGTAATTCAGAATAAAGTCTTCTTGACTGCACCCAGGTAGTGTTAAACAGGGTTTCAAGAAGACATTTCCCATCACCATTTTCTGGTAAATTTGATTTATTTGCATTACTGGCCACTCTATCCTACAGCCAGGGGATTTCCTTCTGGACTTTTTATATAGGCATTAAATGGATTTGGCCCTGGTTAGCTTTGCAAAATCAGCCAAGGTTGACTACATGCTGCCATTTGGTTGAGCATATATATATCATAATAATATTAGAGTAAATATTATATGGACACACTGCAGGAAGAAGATTACATGTCCTTATCAGCATTACTCATAAATATACACAACCTCTATGCTACCTGATCTGTATTTCACCTTGCAGTGAGACTGGTGGACCGAGGAATTACTTTAGTAACAGCTAATGATGGAAACCAGACAGGAGTGTTCCTCTGTATACCTTTACCATCTTTATGAAATCCCCTCTATAGAAAATGTGTATTTGAAATTACCAGTTACTTCTCCTTCATTTCACTTCAATATTCCCACTGTCCCTTGATGAAGAATCTCCCAGAGGACCACACACCATGATAAATACAGCCCTGCTATAATTGCAGCATAAAAATCTCCTTAGTTCTGCTCCATATATTCTGCCTCACAGAAAAGGAGACTCCAGGACACTTGTGGCGAAAACAAATCCAGAAAAGCAAGAAAAGAATTGAAGGGAGAGAAGGGAGAGTTGGGAGGGGAAATGAAGGTAGGTCATGTGAATGTTAGTCCCTTTGCTGTGCTTGGAATAATTCATCAGTTTAAATAAAGGTGAGGTGAGGCGAGGCCTCTCTGTAATATTTTGAAAATGGCCAAAAGATCAAAGCTAGCAAAAAAAAATTATGTTCCCTGGAGATTCCACTGGCATTTTTAAGAGCTGTAGTCTATTTTTTTTTTCCTGGTTCTGATTGGTAGGTTTATCTGAAGAACCTCACAGAGGCTGAATTTAAGGCTTAACAGTTTTTGACATAAATATCACGTATGCAAGCGAGGAAGTTATAAAGGTGGAAGTCAGGAGCCATTGGAAGGGAGGGGGAGATACACGTATGCAGGAAATGTAATTGCCAGCTCAGTCGCTCAGGACCCAACGCTGCTTCCTTCTCTAATCAAGGAGAAACCTGCAGAAGGAATTGCTCTCATTCCGTGTTTTTCAAACTTGGCAACTTTTCAGATGTGTGGACTTCAACTCTCAGAATTCCCCAGCCAGCAAGCTGGTTGGGGAAATTCAGGGAGTTGAAGTTCACACATCTTAAAGATGCCAAGTTTGAAAAACAGTGCCCAAATTCATGCTTTGTGTTTGTTGTTCATTTGGTATTGGTATAACGCAGTGTGCAGGCCAACTCTTGTGATTTGCAACCATGGTTTATGTCACATTGCAACCAATTAAACCACATCCAAACAATGACTTAGCATGATGTACAAAGCAAGCCAATGATTCTACTGAAAGCCCTCTTACTATATTTCTCTGGAGAAGGTTTCATTTGGATTCTGGCACGGAGTAGGTGGTTGCATTCCATGGCCCCTTCCAAGTGCACAATTCTCTGATCACCTCTGTGTATTTGGTTTCTTAGATCACTGGTGATTCCCCCCCCCCCCAAGCACGGATGTCCTTTCTGAAGTTCAAGGCAGGAGATTGCTTGCTGAGTGCTCTTACTACCTTTGTCTGTTTTGTTTGCTTGCTTGTGTGCTTCCCACTCTTGAAGATATTAGGTGGCTAATAATGTCAACATATAAGATAATGCCATTCCATTCCAAATACATATAAAAATAAAAGATCAAGAAATGTTTTAAAAAGCCAAAAATGGAAATGTCACTTACCCCTAAACTTAACCTTCAGTTACAACACAAGACAGTTCTCTCCTACAAGACAGAACGGGTAAATCTTCACAAAGTCCAGCAGAACAAAGCTGGTTAAATCTCTACCAGGAGGCAGTTTCAGGGAATGGAGACAGTTATTGTAAACACCTGTTTTTGTGGCCCTGTCAGTTTCTTCACCCCTTATCTGTATTCATCCATTCTTGCTTGAATAAAACCCATACCCCAGATATTTCTCCTGATCTTCCCGCCCTATTGGTTCCCTCCTTCCTTGCTTATCTTCTTGCTTTTGATAAGCTTATTTCTTCCTTCAACTCTTACTTGCTGTCCAGGCTGTTGGATGCAGGACTGTGTAGAAGATTCCCCTAAACTAGTTGGGAATAGTACTACAACACAAATCCACAGAACTGTGAATTGTCTTTAGTTTCCTTCCTTCTTCTCAACTAGGCGATCAACCTAAACAGTACTGGTGGAGAATTGAGCCCCTGTATCATACTGTTAACAAAAGCAGAAAAATCAATGCTTGCTTCCTGCCATTCAGCTGATGAATGGTATCAGCTTGCCTACAAGAAGTAGGCCGGAACGGCAATAAGGAACACCCTGCTTAGTGCTACAGACTTGAATTGCAAGCCCATTGTCTTAGAGGAAGCTTCTCCTCTTGCCTCAAGTTTGAGTGCTTCTAAATAGGAAGCCTAGTTGACAGAAGACAGGCAAATCAAGAGATTAAGAAAATTATAGGGTTTCCCACCCAACCCCAGTTTAAAGAGTTTTCCCATTATTCCCATTATTATAGGTCAGAGAATGAGCAAGGGAAATGTAACTGATTCTGAATCTGTTGGCTTTGATCTCTATGTCTATGGAGATTCTCAAACATCCAGGCCATGATTGCCCCAAAGGTGCTTTTTCCAAAAGGCAACTGGACTTTCTTGGTTTTCTTGGCCTTTCGGAAAAAGCACCTTTGAGATTTTGATCTTTATGTTTGTCTAGCCAGTGTTTGACGGAACGTTTTTAAATTAGAAACTGAGCAAAGAGAAAGTGACAACTCTATCTAATCTCTCTCTCCTCAGTACTGGAGGCATCTGGTGATGTGGCTTTGTATGCTGGCATAGTGGTGGCCATTTTCGTCTTCATTGTTATCTTGATGGCTGTTGGGCTGGTTGTGTATCGGCGAAACTGTCGGGATTTCGACACGGATATAACGGACTCGTCTGCTGCATTGACGGGAGGCTTCCACCCAGTTAATTTCAAAACTTCCAGAAATGGTAAGATCCATCTTGGTCAGCTATGAACTTTGCATCATGTGTTTTTGTACCTTCTGTGTGTTGGCGAACCTTCTTAGTCAGACAGACAGAGGTCAAATTTGAGATTTGAACTGATGGCTGCTGTTCTTTTTTCAACCTGGGGTGAATGTGCTTGATTTCTTTACACAATTCCGTTTCCATTGAAACAATACGAATATTAACAAAAGGGATTAAATAAAATAGGGGAGGATGAGAATCCTGTTAAGTAAAAATGCCCATAATTTCATATGATTATGAGACAGCCTTCTCCATCCTTTTGTAGTAAATATAGTCTCATTGGCAGACTTGTCCACCTTACATTGCTGTAATGCCAAATTCCTTAGATAGGTTTTAATAGATAAAATGCCTCTTTTTTCTAGGTATCAGTTTTCATAGGAGAAATCTATGGTATTTCTACAGAAAAAACCCTCATGGCACTGTAAATATGAAATAAAATAGCCCTTTTCAACCTGATATGCCGAGTATGTTGGATTGAAGACGCTATCGTCATAGCTAACATTATAAAGGAAAATGTAACCGAATGTATCTGGAAGGCACCAGATTAGGAAAAGGCCATCATACAGTAAATAACCGCAGACCAGTTGATTGCATCAGATTCAGATTCCATCTTGTGGAAAGGAATCAGGTCCAAAAAAATTTCTGCCATGATCAACATGCTAGCCTTTAAAGATTCTAAAGAATGCTGCTACATATTCTGTGTCTGAGAGATATTATAAGATATGAATTAGGTATTTTAGTATTTTATGAAACATATGCTTGAGTATTGGCATAAATTCTATGAAATACATAAAGTTAACAAATATACAATTGAATATTTAGTAGCATGTTTAACTGATCAACGCAAAAGCTGTAGGTAAAACATCACCCTTCCTACTCTTCGCTGTTTTATGGCAACAAATTTATTATTGTGGTAATCAAGGTTCAGTTTTGATTTACTATTTAGGCAAGGTTGGTTTTTTTCCAACTCATTACCAAGATGAAAATAGTTGTGGTTAATTTAATGTGTGCTTCCTTATTATATTACATTTCCCTTTGTTGAAATTTTTTTACAGACTATTAAACGTTTTCCTGCCTTCATTTTCAGATACCCCCCAGTTGCTCCACCCTTCAGTGCAGCCTGATCTAACTGCCAATGCCGGTGTATATCGTGGTCCTATGTATGCCTTGCAAGATTCCTCTGACAAGATCCCCATGACCAACTCTCCATTGCTTGATCCGCTCCCTAATCTCAAGATCAAAGTGTACAATTCCTCCACAGCGTCTTCTTCCACTGGGATGCATGATGGAGCAGACCTGTTAGGGGCCATGCCCCCAGGCTCCTTCCCAGGAGACGGCCATTTCATGAACCTAAGAAACAAAAGTATGGGTTCCCAGCAGCTTTTGACTCTGCCTCGAGATCCTGGGAATAGTGCCACAGGGACATTTGGCTCCCTGGGAGGAAGGCTCATCATCCCTGGGACAGGTATGTCAGGGAATACACTTTTCACAAGATGAACACTCAGTCCAGTGATGAAGCCACAGTCCAAGAGAATAGCAGAACAGGCTATTTCAGAACCATGAATTGATTGGTTATGGGACATTAAGTCAGTTATAAGATTTCCTCTGCCCAGTCATGTGTGACTCTAAGGGACAGTGGTCATCTTTGTTTCCTAGCTGAGGGAGCCAAAGTTGTCCAAAGATGCTTCTGTGGTCTTGTGACTGGCATGACCATATGCCGAGGCACACAGAACGCTGTTACCTTCCCACCAAAGTGGTACCTATTTATCTACTCACATTTGCATGCTTTCAAACTGCTAGGGTGGCAGAAGCTGGGGCAAGAACAGGAGCTCACCACATCATGCATCATTGGGTCTTGAACTGCTCACCTTCTGGTCAACAGCCCAGTGTTTTAACCGCTAGGCCACTGCGCTCCCATTACATTAAGTCAGTGCCAATCCTCAACAAGTCTTGCAAAAGTGTATCCATTGCCAGTGTAAGAGAGTCCAACCACTTTCCTCTTTCATCCTCTTTCCTTCCATCTTTCTCAGTGTTAGAGCCTTCTCTAACGAACTAGGTTTTTGCATCATGTATCTGAAGTAAGAAAATTTGACCTTGGTCATTTGTGTCTCTAATGAGAACTCTAGTTTGATTTGATTTGTTTGTTGATCCATTTGTTTTCTTGGCTGTCCACAGTATTCTTAGGAGTCTGCATGCATAAGGCTTTGGCTTCTCTTCTCTTTTGTGCAATTTCCACAGTTTCTTCTGGCATCTACTTTGACTTCTTCTGTATCTTCATCTTTGGAGGACTGTTTTCATGTTCAGCCTTAACAGCTTGTTTAAGCTCATTCCGCAGTTTCTCTTATTCCTTGTCAATGAGATTCCGGAGATTCAGGATTTCAAGGTGATTCCTGGTGGTCTCCTTGAATTTCAGTACCATGGACAGCTCTAAACAGATAATACACTCCACTGAGGTCTCTGAGCCCAATTGAATCTTTACTATACCGGTAGTCCTTGACTAATTATAACCATTTGTTTAATGACCCTTCACAGTTATAACACTACTAAAAAAAGAGACATAACCATTTTTCACAATTAATGACCATTGCAGCATCCACATGATCACGTGATCAAAATTCAGATGCTTGGTAACTGACTCATAATTGTGATGTTTGCAGTGTCCCGGGGTCATGTGATTCCCCTTTTGCGACCTTCTGACAAGCAAAGTCAATGGGGAAGCCAGATTCACTTAAGAAGCGTGTCACTAACTTAATAACTGCACTGATTCACTTAACAACTGTGGCAAAAAGGTTGTAAAATGAGGCAAAACTCACTTAACAAATGTTCCACTTAGCCGTGGAAATTTGGGGCTCCATTGTGGTTGTAAGTCAAGGGCTACCTGTACTACTAGTATTCTTGGAAGTCTTACTTTGAATTACAGTTTCCTTTTCTGGAAATTAGCATTTTATTCTATTCTATTCTATTCTTGCTGACATATGAAATCAAAGAGGTCTCCTGCTGTTCTAATGAACCTGTATCAAAAGCAGCAACTACTTTGGAAGTCAGAGATAAAACTCTCTCCCTCATATTGTAGCCCCATCTTTTTTTAGGAGATGCGTAGTTCAAACTAGCCCATTATTGACCTCAGATAGACACTGAGAATACAATTGTTGGGATTATTTAAGTTATTACAAGAATTTCAGCAAAAGATCTTTGACTACCAGACTGTTAAAAATAACTTTCTCCATTCCATGGATTTTCTTTCAAATACTGTAGATTGGAAAAATAAATGACCATGTGCACAGTTGAAATGTTGTGATAACAATATTTATACCAGAGGCATCATTCTTAAAGATAATTAAGATAGTGTCTGTAGTCACCAGCAGAGATGTAGCTACTAAAAACATTGTTAAGCCATATTCATTTGTTCAAAATAATTAGACATAGTTCCCGATATAAAGGTGATAGCTAAAAAAAACCAGATTGTGAACTTCCTTGGAGGTTTACTGGGGGCTACAATGATTGTAGGATGGGTCAGTTGCAACTGATCCTGACTTCTTTCCTGCAGCCCAATTCAGGAGGGTAAACAGAGCCATCAGATATTAATTATGAAAAAAAACAGAAGATAGGAGGGGCTGTATAAAGTATTCTATGGAATTAAGAATTATATCACTTAGCTGCAGAGAAATAGACATAGAGTGATGGTCTAGGAAATGTTCTTCATTATTTCATCTATTCCTTATTTTTTTTTCTTTTGTAGGTGTGAGTCTGTTAGTGCCACATGGAGCAATTCCTCAGGGGAAGTTCTATGAAATGTATCTGATGATCAACAAAGCAGAAAATATTCTGTAAGTAGACCAGTATCTTGTCTTGTTTTTTACTCTGACCTCCCTAAGCCGAAAAGTGATATCCAATTAAAGGATATCAGGTTTCTTTTTATTATATTATTTTAGAACAGTCTTCCCCATCTTCATACATGCATCTACCTTCAAATATTAGCATGCCAGACTCGATTCAAGGCAATTTTCTTGCACATAAGTCTCAATATTCAAAATTATCTTGCTCAGTTCCAACTCCTAACAGAAGAAATTAAAAGTGCAGATAACTTAATCCCCTCACTAATTGATTGCACTGTCCTTTGGCTATTAGACGTATCTTGCTTCTTTATGCAACAGTCATACTACTTTTAATTTCCAGCCAAGAACCATAGCTAGATTGCTTAAAAACGCCCTTCCCCAACTGTGTGTCTTCCAAATGTAATGAACCAACTCCCATAGCGTGGCCTGGAGGTGATAACATACACATCTAAATGGAAAAAGCTGCCAGCACCTTACTGAAATCATAGGATTCTGACTTTCTGAGTTGAGTTTAGGTTGACATTTATTTATTTATTTGTATCGCACCTTTACTGTTTTTACAAATAACTCAAGGCAGCAAACATGTCCAAGATACTTTCCTCCTATTTTTTCCAACAACGTCAACAACCACCCTATGGGCTAGGGTGGGGTGAGCACTACGTGGCCACATGTATTCAGCAAATTAGATAGGGCCAGGTCAGAAAAGTGATTGTGGTAAAGAAAAGGAAAACGAACCAGGACAAAGAAAAGTAACAAATATTTATTCCCTTAAATATTGCGATAGTTCAAGAAAAAGAACATTTCACATTTGAAAAATAACAGAATGTTACATTTGTTAAGAGTTGTGAATTTCAACAGCAAGCTATGTGCGCATTAACTTCAGTACTCCACTCTGTCTTGTTCCTGCTAAAGAATATGGAGTTCCGTTTTCTCAGATATCCTTTTGCATTTCTAAAGCAAAGCAAAGTTCCGCAGAGCCAACGCAAATATCTTGTGTTTGTCCTTCCTAGCTTTCCCTCTGAAGGCACACAGACAGTACTGAGTCCCAGAGTGACCTGTGGTCCTACAGGGCTGCTTTTATGCCGCCCAGTCATCTTGACTGTTCCACATTGTGCAGAGGTCACTTCCGCAGACTGGATGTTGCAGTTGAAAACCCAGTCCCACCAAGGACACTGGGAGGTAAGTTGAATTAACCAGAGAAGAAGAAGAGGAGGAGGAGGAGGAGGAGGAGGAGGATATTGGAGTGAAGTCCAATATAGTCCCAGGTGTTCAATGTATGTTGCTTATCCAAGCAGCATGTGGCCTAGTGGCGAAGACACTCATCTTCCACTCAGGAGGTTTAGAGTTCAATCCTCAGTAGCGGCAGATATTTCTGTCCTAGGACACAAAGAAAAGAAATATCTGCTGTGAACTCTGCATGGCATCAGGAAGGGCATCTGGCCAGTAAATGCTCCATCCAACTCTGCCCCGAATAATTAAGGGATTACAGGGTCATAAAAAGAGAGAGTGTATGTTGCTTATCCATCTGTGGATGGATAAGCAAATAATCCATCAATTATTTGACAGAAGGGACCCTGTAGATCTTCTGGTCCAATCCCCTGCTCATGTAGGAAACCCTATACTATTTGATAGTGAAGATTTATTTTCACGTTGTAAAGCATTATTTTATAGTTATTTTTCAATATTCAAATATCTATTTTTAATCATCTTTACTTCTTTTTTTTAAAAAAAAAAAAAACCTCCTTAGTATTTAGCAATTTTATTCCTAATTCTAGATTCCCCATAGTTATGAAGAAAACAGTCCTCTTCTGCCTCAGCCAGCATGGTCAATATTCAGGGATGAAGGTGACTGTAGTCCTACCACATCTGTGGAAGCAAACTCGGGGAAAAAAACCCAGCATTTCTATTCTACACAACAGGATTCAGTGAGGCTAGAAAGTGTAATATTGTTTAATAGCATTAAAACCAATGTATTTAGTAATATTAATACTTCCTGGCAGAGCAGGCCAAAATTAATGTAAGAATGATGGAAACTCCTACATATCCCTTCAAAACTTTACAGCCACAATTTGCAAAATGTAGGACATGTCAATCAACAGTCTTAACTTCAAAATTAAGTTTTCATCTTAGCTTTTCTTATGGCATTCAGTCATTTCTATTTTTAAAGTACACAATTTGTACAGCTCTCATAATTGGAGAGGCAAATTTTTAAGTAGGTACTCCTTAAAATGGGCATCCAGGTGGAACTTACAATGTTTTACATCCTTCCTTACCCCCTTTTCTTCCTCCAGGAAGTTGTGACACTAGATGAAGAGACTTTAAACACACCTTGTTACTGCCAGCTGGAACCCAAGTGCTGCCATGTCCTGCTAGAACAGCTTGGAACATACGTCCTTGTGGGAGAATCCTATTCTAGGTCGGCCATCAAGAGACTGCAGTTGGCCATTTTTGCTCCCACCCTCTGGACCTCATTGGAATACAATCTCAAAGTATATTGCTTGGAGGACACACCTGATGCTTTAAAGGTAATGCATAGCTGAGGTCCTTCCTTCTTTCCCCTTCCCTGTCCTCTGTCCTATCAATCAATAGTTCATACTTTTCTTGCACATACACACTTACACAAACAGATTAATGTAAATTTTAGCATGGCCTCCTCCATCTGGCGGTTCTTCCAATGTATTGGATTGTAATTACAGACTTCCTAATCCATTGCCTAAACTGGCTGGGTGTGATATGAATTTTATGACAACTCACCTAGAGGACAATGAGTTGTGAAAAGTGATTGCATAACGTATTTGTGATCCTATTAAGAAAATCCTCAGACCATAGAGGGCATTTTTCCTTCCTGACACTGAATGATGAGTTGCTTATCTTAGACTGTGCGAAGTGATGTTTGGTCCACACAGCTTTAACAGAGACTTGACATATGTGTAAGGGGAAAAAAATCACAGATGTGTAGGGGGGAAAAATCACAGATGTATCTCATATGGTTTTGTGGATCACACCAGCAATGGTGTAATTGGAATTGCGCTTTAATCATCTCTGCCTTGGCTTATCATCCACTATTCAGTTCACCAGCAGCCAGGCAATCATGTTGCAGAAGTTGAAATGTAGATGCCTACAAGATCAACACAAAGTTTTATCAACTAAACCATTTTCCATCTGTGTATCCATGAGGCTCGGTGGCTCAATGGCTTAACGACAATGGAGATGGTCTCAACTCTGGCGGTTTGAGGTCTAGTGAGTGGGTGGTGGGGTGAGCTCCCATCACTTGCCTCAGCTTACTCAAGTAGATAAAATAGGTACCACTTCGTTGGGGAGACAAGCTGTGCGGTGTGCAGGCAGTCAGATTCCTGATGGCTCTGAACATTCCCGGTTGTGGCGCCAATTGCAAGGCAGCTCCTGGAAGGGTGGAGTCCTTGGGTGAAGTTGAAGGAAAAGTCGCTCTTCTTTGTGTCTGATGTAAAGCCAGCTTGCCCTCCTGTGGCACATCTTGGGAAGACCACATTTCCTATAACAGAGTTGGTACCTTGGCAAGCCAAACTTGTACTCTGCAATAGCATTGTGATCTTTTGGCTACTGTGACAGCACCATACACTCATAATAATAATTTGTATATCTATGTTTGTCCTTCAATGAAAGAAATAGAGGTGGATATCATTATTAGAGCTTTCATACCAATCCAGACCCAGAAGTCTTCAAAACTTCCTCAGTCTATTGTCATTCTTTGCTTCCCTGGACTCATCCCAATCTGTATGGCCAATGATCAAGGATTAGGTTATACATTTGTAATGGAAGAGGTAGACAGTATTAGATCTGGGAAATGTAGCATAAAACGTCATTTAAATTACATCAAACAATACAAATAGATTGATGTCTGAACCACCCTTGCCTCCTGAAATGCATAAGGATCTAAGTTCCTAATAAATGTTCTAAATTTCTCTGTGTATTTTCATTAGGACTGGAGAAGGGGACAATGTGTCCCATAAACTAAAGATTAGTTCATCATGCTTATAAATTGCTGGATTTCTCTACCTATGGTTGCTATATGCTTGGTAATTCTTGTGTTCCATAGAAATGCATTTAGTGTACATAATGTTACATATGCAAAAAAATTGACATGGTTATCATCAAAAGATGACCCATTTTTGAATCCTCATCTTTAAATACCTGCACTTTATAGAAATACTTTTGTCTGTGTTTCCTATTTCTATACTGTTAGATTTCCCATATTTTTTTAAAGAAGCTATAATAACTTATTCAAGAAAATTGGTTGCTTAGTACTTCTTGTCCAGCTCTCTCGTCTGTACTTATTTTGGACTTCTCTGCCCCAAAGAGAGCTTGCTGGTAATCCAAGCATGCAATGCGACTTAGAAAAGTGGTTACTCAGGGGAGCAAAACAGCCTGATGCAATGAGTTGAAAAGTGACCCAGAGTTTAGATTCAATAATAAGTTCCTTTAACCAATTCCTTAGGGAGCAGCCCTGACATTTTCCATGAAGCTCCCAGGAGGAGAAAGAAAAGTATTGCAGAAACTATTTTGTGTCCTATTTTGAAGATATAATAAAAAGTAATTATTAGCTTTTAATAGTTTTTGAATGGCAAATACATTTTCCCTATTATTACTAATGTAGATAATGTGTAGACCGCTAAGTCTAATACACATATAGAGGAAAGAAAGGAAAATAACAGCACCCCAACCTAGACTGAATGATGCTCTAGTCATGTATTGTAACTCCGTCACCTGGATAGGAATATCTTGGAATATTGTTTTGTCAAACAGCTGACAACCTCAGGGAGATGGGGAAAAGGAAGAGTTACAACTTTGCTCTTTCGTTGCTGCAGCCATGAGCACTATAATTTTCCTTGACCACTTGTCCCCGTTGCCCATAACACCAGCCTATATATATATACTAGGAGGATCACCATGTACAAATTATAATTTGTATCCAATTTATTCTGACAACCTAGAAGATACATCTATGGCTTTATCTTAGGCATATCCCCTAAAATTCTGCCCAGGAGTGTATAGCAAAGATAAGGATAAGTCTAAGATTTCTCTACACCAATCATTAACCTCTTCAACTAAAAAAAATTGAGAAAGGGGATTAGTTTTCCTGTTTGATATATTTCTTAAGTCATCAGAGTCGTAGAAGAGAGCTGAAAATCACATTATTCCATTGCCTTTCTCTTAAGATAAGAACCTATCATCTATATACTGTATATAAGAGAGAAGTCCGGTGGGGATGTAAGTTTGTATGTGCTCTATACAAAATTACAGTTCTCCGCCAAAGTTCCTGAAATTT
>JANHJO010008711.1:6567-21509 GCA_032468235.1 Pseudoxyrhopus heterurus | reverse complement strand
GAGCTTAAATGGACTCCGGGGGATGGTAGAGGACAGGAAGGCCTGGAGGAACATTGTCCATGGGGTCGCGATGGATCTAACACGACTTCGCAACTAACAACAACAACAGCCTGTATTTGGCTGGACGCTCCAAGCCGGAATCTATGAAGGTCTCAATTTCTGTCCTTGGTTATTGCCATGAGGCAGCAACTTCTGAGGGAAGGTTTTGTTCACAAGATGGGCTATTTTGGGAAACTGGGTTGTATTTCTGGACAGCCTGTTTACTCCTGGCCAAATTTTCGTTGCATAATTCATAGAAGCAAAATTGGACAGGAAGTCACCTAGGCCGGTCCCATTTCAGGCTCTGCTCAAACGTTTCATACAATTGCTATCCAGACCAGCAACGGGGGTCCTACTGCCCCATCACGAGCCACCGATTCTGTTGATTGACAATTCCAAGTAACTTGGAAATTCCACTCCAAATTTAAACCAGATGCATTTCTCAGAATTTTCAACCCTCTGTCGGTTCAGTCCTCCATTTGACATCTTCAAATAAGACTGAAGTCTGCTACGATATCTCCCGTAGTCTTCTCTTATGTGGAGCAACATACAGGTAGTCCTTGACTTATGACCACAATTGAGCCTTGAATATCTGTTGCTAAGCGAGGCGGTCCTTAAGTGAGTTTTGTCCCGTTTTACAACTTTCCTTGCCATAATTGTTAAGGGAATCATTGCAGTTGTTAAGTTAGTAACACAGTGGTTACCTAGGTGAATCTGGCTTCCCCATTGGCTGAGATCCCGCAGTGCAACTGTGGCGCACCAGAACAAACTATAACACGTATCGTTCAGGAATGTCTCCTCAGGAAATTTCAAGGCACCTGGGAGGATGATCTCACCACAGCCACACCAGAAGCAGTTAGATGGATATCTTCCTTAGATATCAAATTGTAACATCTGTCCCATTGCAATTTTATGGCTCCACATTATGATTTTATTATAGCAATAACAATAGCACTGTATTTATATACCGCCTATCAGGGCTTGCCACCCTCTCTAAGCGGTTTACAATGTCAGCCTATTGCCCCCAACAATCTGGGTTCTCATTTTACTGACCTCAGAAGGATGGAAGGCTGAGTCAACTTGGAGCGGGTGGGATTCGATCAGCCAAACTGCTGATCTGCAGTACTCTGTTCTATCCACTTGAGCCACCAAAGCTCCTTGAATAATCATCTGGTGGTCATCTGGATTTTAGCAGATTACACAGAGTAGCCTTAATTTATAATTAGACTTTTGGATACAAAAGAGAAGGATCCAAATTATCAAACTTTTTTTTAGTTGTTTAAAATAAGTGACCAAGGAAGGCCTCCAACTTTAATCAGAAGAATCTTGGAAGAAGAATTTTTAACACTTCTGCTATCTTTAAATCTCTCTCCCAGAATTGCTATTGCTCTGCAATTGACAACATAGAAGCTTTTCTTATTTCCCATCTTTAAAATGGGAAATAATTCTAAAGTTACATTGTCATGGTAGTCTATAAATTAAATAACCAAAACATCCTAATTATTTATAGGTTCCTAATTCTTTTTCTAAATCCTTTAACATTCACAGGCCTCCCCTATTCAAGTATAAGATAGAAAGAAACCATCAATTGATGAAAAAGCCCAGAAATCATAAAACTAGAATAAACAATGAAAAAAGATAATTCACCCAGCATGTGTCTACAACTTCAAAGCAGTTGCAGTTAGCTTAACTATAATGGTTTATTTTTATTAGCGTGCTGAGAATTCTCTATTAGATTTTAGTATAATTTTCATATTCCAATCCTATACTTTGAAACTGATTTGTGTGGAGTAGGCATGTATTTATCATACCAGTAAAATACGGAAATACATAAATGAAGAAGCATTACAATAAAATTTAATGTTTTTCCCCAATTTGTGTACATGTCAAGAAAAGAGTGTATAAAAAGCTAAAGTCTCTTGGGGAAAATGTTGATTTTGTAATCAGAAATTGTATCCAGTTTTGGCATTAGATTACCAAGCTTAGTGGTTTAAAGCAGATTTCATTGATTGGACTGTTGGGAACTATTATTTAGAGCAGACCATAATGTAAAAAATAATTTTAAAAGATTGTGGGGGGCGGGAGAGAATAGCAATACATTCTCTAAACAAGAATTTAAATATGAAGCAAACTCCTGATCTGCACTGTCTTGAAACCAATATAGCTAATCTTCATATTTCCCCCCCTCTGCCTTGATTATAGCTCGGGTAATTAATTGACTTCTCCTCACTAAAGTCTTGGGATTTACCTCTAAGAAATATGTTTAATATGATAACATTTGGAGGGGCTTTATATAAAATATGCAGTTATACTTTGAATTGGTAATTGGTATTTAAGGGAGGATACAGTTAAAAGTATACTCTTTACATACAGAAGATTCAGTTTTGATTAGCTTTGCCATTGGTATTCACATGTCTCTTCTGCCTGGCATAAGCTACTAGCCATATACCCAGTTAGTAAATTAAAGTTTCCAGAGATAAAAGCTCTGGAACCTATGATCTAAACTTCATTCCAGAATGAGAAACCTGTGCTCCTCCAGATGTTGCTGAACTTTAGCTGCCTGGACCAGCATTTCGTATTTCAGCAAAACCTAGAGAAGCACAGGGTGTTTCTTTCAGACAGTAATAAAAGCATAATAGGATTTTTACCAATAAAATAGTTTCTTTGTTGTGATTCCAACTTGCTGTTAAAAAACAAGATCATCTGCATATTTACTCCATAAGCTTAAGTAGCTGAAAATTCAATGAGGTTTTCTCTGAAACGGTATCCTCCAGATGTGTTCAGCTACAATCCTTAAAATCCTCAAAGAGCGTAACATTTTGAAGTAAGCAGGGCATGAGTACGGAGAAAGCTGGCATACAGGACTGAAATGGTCATCATCAAATTAAAAAGCATGCACAATCAACAATGGATTAGGGGGGTAAGGGGAAGCACCCAGATTCAATCCCTGGGCACCTTCTCAAAGGAGAATCTGGACTTTGGCTATGGAGTTAGCAATAGCACTTATATACCGTTTCACAGTGCTTTTACAGCCTCTCTAAGCTTTTACAGCCCTCTGTAAGAGTCAGCCTATTGCCCCCAACAATCTGGGTCCTCATTTTACCGAGCTTGGAAGGCTGGAAGGCTGAGTCAACCTTGAGCCAGTGAGAATCGAACTGCAGAACTGCTGGCAGCAGGCAGTCAGTAGAAGTAGCCTGCAGTACTGCATTCTAACCACTGCGCCATGGTTATATACCATTAATGTGAGAGATCTTTAACAAAGATCATTACCATTTTTTTGCATGATAATAGCAAGGTGGATGGAACAGGAGAGATTGGGACATATCAAGTTACCAGAAAAGGATATGAATGTCCATAGCCTCCACATGGGAAAATGAGGAGCATCCTGAAGTACCAATCTAGCTGACCCCATTTTGAATTAAATGAAAAAATATTTCCTTCATGTTGACTGGAAACAGGACCATGAAAAGCAGTTTCTAGAACTGCATGGCTGCATCAGTGCCTACAAGAGATCTTCATTTTTCTGAGCTTTGAAATTAAGAATTGTTTGCAACTGTTCAAGCCCTACATTGTCAACATCAAATTATCTGCAAAATAGCAATAGCAATAGCACTGTATTTATATACCACCTATCAGGGCTTGCAACCCTCTCTAAGCGGTTTACAATGTCAGCATATGGAAAAATGGATATCCATCACTTAAATGAGTGTATTATATTTAAATCAAAGCAGTGTAATTTATATTTACGATACAACCCAAATAAGCAATATTGTGATAGATTTTCTAAACAATGTGCCCTAAAATCCTTTATAATAAACCTGAGTTTCATTAAATAAACATATTCAATTACCTGTGATCCCTCAGGTGATCTTGCCTTCTGAAGGCCTTATGGCAAATGTCACACGTATACGGCCGCTCATCTGTATGGGTTCTTTCATGAATCAAAAGGTTGTAGGACTTGGTGAAGTGTCTGCCACAGAATTTGCACACAAACTCCTTCTTGGTTTTGGAGGGTAGCCTCCCACGGGTGGGTTTCTTCTCAGGGGAAAGCTTGGTCACTTCAAGCAACGGGCCCAGGCCTGCAGGAGAGCCTTGGTTGTCTATCTGTCCAAGTTTTGAATGGTCTTCTTGGGTGGCAGCTACAGCAAGGTTTGCAAAATCAAATCTAGGCTTGGCTTTGAGTGGCACATTTGTGGCTTCGTGCTTGGGATGGATGACGTGCGGGAACAACGGGAAAGCAGGCAACTGGAATCTGGCATCCACTAGGCTAGTCACACCAGGCACTTTGGAGAAAGACGAGCGGGGCAGATGCATGGCAGGATAGCCCAAAGTCCATTGGTGAAGGTGAACAGCATGGAGGGCACTGAAACCATAGAGGTTGGGCAGGTGGTCCGAAGGCACTGCAGGGAGGCCATTGAAGGCTTGCAGAAAGGAGTAATTGGTCAGCTGCAGGGAAGGATGGATGGGTACTGGGGCGGGCAAGGTCTTGCTCCCCATACTGGCAGAGAAGTCTGAAAGAGAAGGCAGGTGCCTGCAAGAAAGGAAGGAAGGAAGGGGAGAAACATAAAATGGCTCAGTAAAAGAAGTGTGGACAAAGCAGCTATTTGATTTAACATAATTACCCTAAGTAGAAATAAGATGACAAAGGCACTGAACCAAGAAGAACAGGCATAGCATAATGTTCAGAGAATGTTGAGATACTGAATGATGAAATTATAAGTACAGAAATTATAAGCGGCAGCATCAGTCTCACTTCATGATATGACTTCCCTTACAGATAGTTTTAACAGCTGTACCTTCACAATAAATTTGAAACTGGGTAGCTTAACCACTAGGAAATCTTAAGCAGTTATTAGAAATCAGGAAGGGCAACAGCAAAAGCCTTTAGCTTTTCCTTCTGAGGCCTGGCTATTGTCCCAGAGCTAATCTCCTTCCTGATGGCAGTGTGGAATAAGATTCGGCTACCGCTTTGGAGAGCTTCTATCCACATCACCTTCTTTGCTTCGTATAACAAAACATCTCTGTACAATTCTGTGTGAAACTTTCTGAACTTTGCCCCAGTATGATAGACCTTGGTATCCTGGAGACATCAAGGGAGGGAAAGCTGCACTGTTCCAATGTCATTTTGATTCACTGTGTTATAAAAGGACAAGAAATAGAATGCAATATATACAGTCCCCAGGTTAAGAAGTTCCGACTTACAGTCAATTCATACTTACAAAAAGGCTGCTGATTGCTAAAAATGGTGCAGAGCTTTCTCCTTCCTCGAGCCGACAAACTACTGAAGCCTCACAAAGTTTTCGGGAACTGCTGAAGCTGCATGTTTTTTAAATACAGCTTGTTTTTCAGTGGTTCATGAAAACACTGTGCAGCTTCAATGGTTTATTGACATGAGGAAGGAGAAAGGAGGAGGAATAGGCAACTCATTGGTAAGTATGAGTTCTGACTTACATAGAAATTTGAGTTAAAGACAGACTTAGAATCAGAACTCATTCTTAACCCAGGGACTGTTGGGTTGAATAGAAAAGAAACTTAAATTATATGTTTCCAGGCAGAGGATAAGGCTTCCAGGGCAGAACCAGAACGACAAAGTTGTCAACTAGTGAAGAAAAACTCCTGCTATTAATTAACTCCTATCCCAGAATGTGAGAGTCAGTCCGGTGTAGTGCTAAAGGCATCGGGTTAGAAACTGGGAGATTGTGAGTTCTAGTGCTGCCTGAGGCACAAAGCCAGCTGGGTGTGGGTGACCTTGAGCCAGTCATTCTCCCTCACCCCTAGGAAGCAAGCAAGGGCAAAGCACTTCTGAAATCTTGCTAAGGAAACTGCAGGGATTAATTCAGACAGCTGTCAGGAGTCAACACTGATTTGAGGATATGCATGCACCGCACGCGCACACACACACACACACACACACACACCACAATGTGTGAAAGCTGGAGGCCAGGCTTCTTGTACCACTGATTTTTATAAACTTCTTTGAGAGAGGGAGGAGAGGATGAAAACAAGCAAGCTGGCGAGGAGGTTCTGCCTGTACAGCAGAGACACAACTCCGAGCTCAAAGCTTCCTTTACTGCCTTTGCCACAACGACAGGCATTGAGTTTCATGGAAAAAGCAAAACACGTTCAGTGGGTCTTTGGGATATTTAATAAAAAGCTTAGCTTTGGCAGATTTAGACTGGCACACACACCTAGTTTGTCAGCTCAGGGTGAGCAGGTGATGCACATCCCTTGCCATTCATTTCTTTAGAAAAGGGAGCTTGACGATGTTCACCCACACCCCAAATTCATTTCCCCTAAGTTGCATAACAGGAACCAAGCAGCACAACAAAACCAAGACTGTTTATTTACCCGACAGTACCAGAATAGAGAGTAAAAATGAAGCCACTTTCAAAAAACAAAATGGCTTCAGGTGAACCATGAAGCCACTTTGTTTTTTGCCCCACCTAGGCAATGCAGAGCCTCACAGATCCTTCTTTCCATTGGCTCTCAGGCCCTCGGATGCAGCCAATGGGAATTATCTCGCACTTCGAACAGGTAAGCAAACCTCTTGCATTCTAAACAATGTGGCAGAATTCCTGGGCATTTTTTTCCCCCTAGGAGCGTCTATGGAGATCTTCAATCACCCAAGACATAGGTGCTTTTTTTTTCCAAAAGGCAACTGGACTTCATTTTTTTTTTCCTCTTTGAAAACATTTTGCTTCTCATCCAAGAAGCTTTGAACTGAACTGAAGAAGCTTCCTGGATGAGAAGCAAAATGTTTTCAAAGGAAAAAAACCCCAAGAAAGTCCAGTTGCTTTTTGGAAAAAAAAACACCTTTCAGTTTTTTCTGGAGTTCAGTGAAAGCAGGCTATATAATCTGCAGTCCTGGGAATCGAGACTCCTGCTCCCCAAACACTTGGATGGTCCTTCGTTTTAAGTAGCTTCCTTGTCTCTTTTCTCTCCCTCCCATCACCATGCAGTCAACTCTGACCTCCAATTTCCTTCAGAAAGAGTTTTCAAAGGCGGCTTCACATGCCACGCTGTCATTTCCCATATGCTTTCCTCCACTATGCGGTACTTTCGGTGATATTCCTTGTTGACCTACTCTGAAATGAAACAAGGCCTTGGAATTTAATGAGATCTACTGCCAGCTAATTTCTGCTACAAAGCCACACATTTAATCCATAGGGAACGACTAGTGGTAGAAAATAACACCCAGCCTCTCTCCCTCCACCCTACTTTTCTTTCTTGTTATCCATTGTATATGGAAAGACCCAATGTTCCCTCTCTGCTTCCAGTCAGTAATGAAAGAAGAGGATCTGGTTAAAACTTGGATGAGACACCACTAGGAGATCCCAAAGATATAACCTTGATTGGGGGGAAAAAATCTGGAAAACAGCAAAGGCAAATCTTTTTTTACCTGTTGTTTGAGGAAAAAATGTACTGAAAACCACTCGGGGTTGACGTCTCCAGAAACTGAACTGGAGTTGAGGCTAAACCTTTAGTGGAAGGCTGGAACTTCATTTCAAGCCAAGTTTTTCAACCCCATCTCCAATCAGAGCTGGGGAATGGCACAGCAAGCCTAAAACTCAGGAGGACTGAGCAAGTTCTGAAGCCTCGAGTTCAGGAAACTAATGTCAACATCTCAAGAAGCAAAGGGAGTCAGACAGTGACAAAACTGGCACCGGTTTGAATGGCACTAATTTAGCATTCCCTTCAAAGGAAATAGGAGAGAGAAACGCCAGTCTCCTCCAGTGGCGGAGCCTTCCTTGATGAGATTTACCGCATTCAACACGCTAACCAGCAATTCTGGGAGTTGTAGTCCATCAGCTACCTGCAGTTAATTCTAGGCTAGAATAAAGCAACCAGCCTGGAACCATCTGTGCTTTCAGGTTAAAGAAGCAGAGCGAAATGACGGCACAGACTCGGGAGGAGGTTTGAACGTGATCTCCACCTCTTTCTCGAATAACCCCTGGTTGCAAAAAAAGGACGGAGTCACTTTTTAACCAGTTAAGCCCAAGCCCGTTCAGACGACTGTGAAACCAGCCAAAATGAACATGCTTTTAAGGTTTGAAGAAATAGCAGAGGTGGGGAATACCGTATAGAACGAAACAAAACAGAACCACAGATCTCCGATTGGACCGTGTTTGGGCCTGGTTTGTTTTGTGTATATGCCACCCTTTCGCATACTGGAATCACTTAAAAACCCCGCCCTTCAGGTCTCAGCTCTGCACACAGGATCTTTCCCAGGAGATTGGATCCCTGCCTGTTACGGAAGACCGCCTGCCAAGGTCCAAGACGGTCCCTTGGCACCAAGAGAGCGGCAGCTGCAGCAGGTGAGATTCCGACCTCACAATTTGGGCAGCGGGTCCCGAGTTCGCTTCTTGTGCTAATACAGCGAGTTATAAACTGGGTTGGTGCACGTTCGCTTTAGGTAATAGAAGATATAAATATAGCATTTGCCTGATAGGAGGCTAACTAGGCGGCGATCTGTTGGCCTGGAAATAAACTGGATGACAGGGACTTTCTGGGGGGGATACAATTCCCCCCACTTTTTTTTAGTGTCCCCATTTTCCCAACACTGAGGGGGACATCACACAGGCAAAGTTTCAAAAGGAGAAGAGGAGGCAAGCTTGCAGGGATGAGTTGGGAGTCATCCGTGGATAGCGTAGGGGTCTCTGTGGCACAGCCTGGCCCAAGGAAACCCTTGCCCAGCCCCGATGCAAAAGCGGCAACCTGCGGGGCTGGCTAAGGGTCATTGCTGAGGGCCACTTTTTCCACAACACTTTACTAGATCGGCCTCAAAAAAAAAGGGAGTTTTGAATCCTAGAATTCCATCGCGTTGACCCAGAATAAGCGAATGTGACATTTCGCCAAGATCTGCCTTTTCTAATTGGATAAATTCAGAGTAGCCTTCGATTAAAGCACATGCACACGCATTAGTAAGCCAGATTCCTCCCCCCTCCACCACCACCACCACCCTCCCGCTTCTGGTAATTATTTGAGAGCCGGTCAGTCGTTTCTTCTCACTTTTCAGAGAGCCTTTATGAAATCCCTTGTTTTGGATCTGGGCGAGAAAAAATCCTTGTTTTAAATCTGGCAGGGGAAAAGGGGGAGGCGGGTGGAGAACGGCACCGGATCTGGTGTTTGTTCGGATTTTTGGAACTCAGATCTAGTAGCCCAGGAGGCAGGGGAGCAACCGATAGTCCAAAAAGAAAAAAAAATACATCGCTTTTAAGAATGGCCTGATGGTGTAAGCATTTAGGAATATACAGTAATAAACAATTATTTGGGAATTCGCAGGTTTATTGCTGTGCTTCTTTGGTTCGAGAACAAATACTATTAGGTTCCAAGAAATTATCCGTGGACTACTCAAGATTTCGTGTGGCAACTGGAATCGCAGCAATAGGCGATTTTCGTCCGAAAGCATGATCCTAGGCGAGCCCTGAAAGCGTTAATTCCAGAGGGGGAAAAAATCTCAGCCAAAAAGAAAAAAAACCCAGACACATTAAGGTATGCTCCCCTTCACTTCAATCGTCCCGGAATCAAAATATATCCCGTATAGTTATTTACCCGCCCAGTTCACTTTTCTTAAAAGTCGTTAGGTTATCTAAATACATGTGTATAAACCCGGCTCCTTTAAAAAAAAAAAAGGAATTCGCCGCTCTATTTTAATGAAGTAAAAAAAATTCCAGTGAAATTCTGTTTCGGGGGAAAATGCCCCTCAATAACGCGCTACCCCTACAGTCAGATTCATCCGACGTTAGGACAACTTTATTTCCAAACTGACAAGATGCTTAAGGAAATACACTCGACTTCGGGAAACGGAGAAACCGATTTCGGGATTCAATCCAAGGGCTGCCGTTTTAATCCCATGGCGCCGAGGGAACTCTGCTTTTAAAACGCGAGAGAGGCGCAGAACGAGAAATTAAGAGAAATTCCTTTCAACCGATTTTTCATCAAGCCGAAAAGGGAAGGGAAGTTCCGGTGTGGCAAGAAAAGCTTTTGGGTGCTAAAAGCAGTTTAGTTTGAAAGAAAGAAAGGCGAAGAGGAGACCAGAAAGAGCTTGTTCGGGCCATGGCTGCAAATTTGCTGGCTGGGGTCCAAATCGGTAGGTTTCCCTTTCTCTCTGTTATACCCCGAGGTAGAAGCAGCGTCAGGGACTTTGTTAGGACATCAAAGCCACGGGGGACAATCAACACTCGTTCCCCAAACCCGCACTTTTCTGACACAGAGCCAGCTGTTTCTTTTATTTCAGTGTCACCTACACCTTTAAATTCTGTTTCATGTCAACAGACCTTTTATCAGCAAGATATTTGTCTCTCCTTTTTTTTTAAGGAAAAGAATCTAGGGGTTTGCAGCCCTTTACTATTCCCATTACCCTCGAAGACAATAAAGCAAAATCCTATCTAAAAATAAAATTAAGCACACGGGTCCCTAGAAAAACAACAACACACCAACCCTGAGCAGTCTATTCTGGAATGCATAAACTTGATTGATTGAATGAATGAATAAAGGAGTAAATAGGGGACATACAGACTGCAGGCTACTCTAGAGTGGGTAACAAAGCCAACAAAATTGCAAAAAGGAGTAAAAAGAAAGGCTAAGGTTGTGGCCCTTTTCCTAAATGTTCTTAATATTAGAAGTTCCATTAAACATCCATGAAGCCATTCACTAGGACTTAATTTGGCCCCATTTGATCTCTGCAAAATTTACTTTAGTATAAAAGCCTAGATTCTTGCTGGAAATTTTGCACCTAAATGTTTTTGCACTACTGTATCAAAAGTACAGCTTCACCGTTGCACCAATATCTCCTGAACGAAGACAGGGTTATATCTCTATAACCATAATTTACTTGTAACCAAGACTGCCTTGTCTCCCTTTCCTTCACTGTCCAGTTTTAAGGTTGCAATCCTATACCCCAAACTGATTGTACTATTTTCTATGCAACCCAGTCCAGGGAAAGGCGATTAGTTTTTGGAGACTGCCTGAAGATAATTCCCATCAGCCTCACCTGGATGGCCAGTTGTGAGGCATACTGGGAGTTATCCTTCAATCACATCTGAAGTGCTCATTCCCAGAAATTGAGATACAGAAGATAGAGGGAGTCGAATCACCTTTTTTACACTTTATTCCTAAACGAATTACCTTTTTACAGTACCTGGATTAGTGGAGATTCAGGTTGAAAATGTAATTTCACTACTACGTTTGATGGGTGATTTTAGACCACTCACACTCTGGTTCTTTAGACCACTCACACTCTGGTTCTGGCTTCTGTCTAAGATGTGGTGGAAATCCACCTACAGTACCATGGTTATCTGACCGTTCAGTCAATCCAAAACATTGATACGGTAATTGAATAAGCCATGGTTAACTTCATAATGGATGAAACACAGCATGCCAAACACAGCTATACTCCGATCAACTTACTTGATAATATTGTTATGAAGACAGTTTGGTGAGAATGAATATTTCTTTAATATATTTCCCATCTTTCTGCAAAAAAAAAGGTACTGATATAAATCTCTCATACTGAAGAACAGAGCTCTTTCTCTATGTATTACACGATAGGATGGGGAAAGGAATCCATCTTTAAAAAGCTGTTCTGGGTATGTACAATCTAGCTAGATCAATCTTAGGTTACAGCCTATTTACGTCTTTGCCCTAGGCACGCTTAAGCATACCTTAAGCACTTTCGAGGGCAGACTCTGCCAAAGAAAGGCTTGCCTGCATTTGGAGCTTAGCCCAGGTCAGGGCTGAATTGCAATTGGTTATAGCTGTGTTGTAACATCTGCGCTGCAAGCAACTGGAAATGGAGATATTTCTTTCTCCCTTCCCACATTTCCTTTTTGCCCAGGTTCAGTTCCACCACTTTGAGGAAAGCACAAAGGCTGCTGGAACAATGAAGAATTTTTTTTTGGGGGGGGGGGGGGTGGCTTCGGGAAAAACAGATATCTAATTTCCGGATGCTCTGAATCCTGCCCAAGTCTGCAGCTTTCACTTTTAAACTCAAACAACGTTTCAAGTTCCTTTTCGGTTGGGAAGATGGAGAGAAAGCATTCAGAGGGAGCTTTAGCGAATTAACGCAGCAAGTGGTTCTCTCCTTCCAGAGCCCTGGTTGGCCCGGGGGATGCAATTCCACGAGCGTTCTGTCCCACTGGCCCATGTTCTGCTTCGACTGCTAGGCAGGACTTCCACAATATTGCCCACAACCTAGGAAAGTGCTTAGAGGTAATGGACTGGCACATGGTAATGGCTGGCACATAGGCGCCCCTTCCTGCGAGCTAGAAGCTGGTTCCTCCCCCCCCCCAGAATAACTACCCTTCCGCCTGTTGGGCTGGAAAACATACTCCAAAGTCATCCTTCTCCTTCTGGTTTTGCTTTAAGGGAATGAGCTTAGCAGGCTGACTGCATTCCCATGACATGCCATATCCATGGTTAACTGACCCATAAAGGTTTGCTCAATTAACCCAATTTTCTGGAAGGACAGCCTGAATCATAAACTCATCACATGAGCTGGGTTGGCACAACACAGACAGGAGCTGCAATGGAACTGGCTAATTTGTGCCTTCCTTGTACTGTCAACCACGGACAGGCAAACCTGCTCTGGGAAAAAAATAAACACGGGCTAGCGCTAGCAGAACTCCAGAATATCAGACGGCAGCGCTGGAAAAAAAATATATCACAGCCCAAGAATTAGGGAAGTGAAGATTGGTGGCCCTTCAAATGTCGCTGAACTACAACTCCCAGCAAAAGAGGGTGCAGGGAGTTACGAAGAACAGGAGCTCTTCTCGCTCCCGCCGCTCGGCAGCGGGCGTCACTCCCAACTCTCCGGAGCATTGTGATATCAGTCAGACCGTGGTTAGAATAAGGCCACGCTTGCTAAATTATGCATCCTGGATGCTTCTGCGGCTTTCAGCCAGTGGGGTTTACTTCTCTGTGCGTGAACTGCATTCATACAGCACGCTAAGCCCAAACTCAGTCCACGACTTCGGGAGGAGCTGTGTACTCCCGTCGCTGAGCTAGTCAGCCAGAGAGGAATTCCCGAAACAGGGAACTTCTCTGGGAAGACACCTGGGGAGTTAAGCGGGCCGCATAAACCACCGGGCCAGAAAATAAAAGGGATCCTCCCGGACACGAAGCGGGGAGGGTCTTCAGAATGTAAGGAATTTGGGAGAAACGAAGAAAGGCCTGCTCTCCCCTCCGGATCCGATCCCTCTTCGCAGCCTCCGCGAACTGTCTCAGAGGTGTAAGTCTGCAGGTAAAACACGCCCGTCGTTGAAGGGGAACCCCTACAGGAAAAAGGTGCTCCCCATCTCCTAACAACCCCCGCCCGATACGGCGAGAAAGGGTACTTCTCTTCCTGCTCCCTCTGCAAGAGCCGGTTTCGGCTGCTGCTCCTGCAGAACGCAGGAGGATCTTTTTTCTCTCTAAGGTTCCAGCGATCCACGCGCCTGGCGGGTTCTCGAAGTGGGAACGGCGGAGTAGGCCTTCGCCGATGCCAACCCGGACCCACAGAGAACCTCAAACAAATCCACCTTATTCTCAATCGGTTCCATCTGAGAACAGAATGGATTTGCTGACTTGGTCCATTGAAAGAGGAGCGACGCGCGTACAGCGCGCAGTTCACCTCTGGATGCGAAGCGGGGGGCGGGGGAGAGACCCAGGGCAGAGTAGAAAGCCCCCCGGCCCCGCACTTCGCATGTCTATCGCCATACGCGGTTGAAATGTTGGGAGGGGGAGAGGGAACTGCGCGAGTGACTTCCCCCATTCGCCGAATCACTTCGGCATATTGGTAACCAGAACGCGTTCCACGTCTTTTTCCAAAAATTCAAGTGAGGGCAGGAGAATGCCACAGGCCCCCAAATCCTAGGAAAACGTAAGATCGCACCCATCTCCATACTTACCTGCCAGTAAATAGAGCCAGGGGTTTACTGTTAATAAGCTCCAGGCGAGTAATTTCGGTTTTACCTGCGTTATTTCGATCGCCACTTCGTTGGCGCCAAACTCCGGAAGCAGACCTAGCCAGCGATCGATCGATATCGAACGTTTATCCGCGTTGTCAGATGGAATAAATGACAACTGCGGGCGTTTCACTTACTGCCCGAGGATTCCCTTCCTCGCGCTGTTTGCCCTTCTGGGCATCCGCCAGTGTCCACAGCAGATGTAAGCTCCTCGGGGCTGGGTCTCCGCCCCTCTTAAGCAACCTGCGCGGATCTCCTTGCGGGATCCGAAGAGCCGCAGCTCCTCTGCGCTCGGCTACCTGCAGGTTGGGTTGTTGTTGTTTTTGTCTCTCGAGCTTCGGGTCGCCCAGGAGGAAGTGGAGCGGAGCCCCTACCTGCCTTTGGGAAACCAAACAGGAAAAGGAATTGGCGTGGACGGCCGGCGCTCCAACCCGAAGCGAACGGCTTGCGAGGAAGGGAAAGAAGCGGATCCCCTCAAACGAAGTCAGGGATGGCTCTTAATTGAGCGTGGACGAGTTAATTGCGCGCCGTGAGAAGCGGCTGGAAGGAGTCCAACGGCCCCGCGCCTCACCTTTCCGGAGCTCAGCCGGGAAAGGGGCAAGGCTGGGCTCCCTCCCTCGAGTCGGACAAGCCTTCCGCGCGCGTCCAGCCCGACAGCGCCCTCACCTCGCCCAGCTCCCCGGTGCAAATTGCCAGGCCCCAAACGCTCCCAATTGGAAGGAAGGTCGCTCCCGAATGAGTAGCTGCGTAAGTAGGGGGAGGGCGCCCTCTTTCCCTCCTGTACGTCTCAAACACCCCGAGAGAAAGTATCTTCCACGCGGGAAATACCTAAGGGTCCCTTGAAATCCGAAGGCCTCCTTTGCAGGAGAGTCACCAATTGGGACAGGAGGCTAAAGCCAAGAGAGAGGAAGAGCCATTAGAAACCTGCCAAAGGCACACGTGTGTACGTCCTGTGGGGGG
>JANHJO010008710.1:5854-18464 GCA_032468235.1 Pseudoxyrhopus heterurus | reverse complement strand
TGTAGTCCAATTTATTTTGGTGAGATGTTGTATTCAATTAACTACAATTTATCTGCTGAATACTGAACTATCATATACTTAAAATAAGCTAATCCAAGAATTATAGTAGAATGAATCATGAGTTTTTAAAAAGCAGCAAATTTACTATGAAGTACAACTGTCATTTGTTGATATAGAAGGAATAATAACTACAAAATACTTTCTAGTGATTTTAACTCTTCATGTCACAATGTTTAACAATCACCCCAATCTGAAATCTCAGGTTGCATTTTGTCCCTTGAATTCTTCAATGAGTCCCCAGAGTTGTAAAATTGCCGTTCTGCTGTAACTGATGTGAAAATATTAAATCCATTTTGAATAATTGCAGCATTTAACTAATTTCACAACACTGAAATTATTTTTACTTTTTCTCCTAGTCTTTATACCCTTTTGGAGTGAGCCATCAAGAACCTCATTCAAAGGCCAACTTCATTCTCTAAAAGTTCTTTGAAAGTTCTAATTATGTAACATAGGTTTTGCATCCATGTTCAACTCCTATGCAATTTTGGAAAATCTATCTGAAACTCAAAAGTCATTATCCATCAACCCAGATGATTCTGAGCTAGGTAAACCAGTGATTTCACTTGGTACAAAGCAAGTTTCTTAATTCCTACTTCACCAATTTAGCTTCAACTCAGCTTCTTCCTTCAATCACCCACTATGACATGTTGAACATGCACACATGCACAAAAGAAAAAAGAAACCTGAGAAAAAGTAAATGCATATAATGGAATATTATAATCAGACTGAGGATACTTACAATAATAACTCAGTTCAACTTCATATTTCCTCAGCTCTTTTCCAACTGGTTTTTATAAGAGTTACTGTTTATTTTAAAATGCCAGAAGTTTATTTTTCCCCTCTTCCCACCTCTCTCCATTTTTCATTTTATGTTGTCTTTTTCTGACTGTAAGCCTATGGACAAGGATTAACTTGTATTTACTATATCAGGCTAGCAGTTCTAAGAGTCTTTTTGCTGAACACTATGGTAAAAAATATTTTAAGTAAATAAAAAAATATCAGGTGAACAATTCCAGAAAACTCTAACAATGTACTAGATCATATAATTGTTTAATCAATCAATAACAACACATATCTGAGCAGTCTTAAGAAGATTTAGTCCACTTCTTCCTTTTCAGTGAATCTGCTGGATTTCATTGGACCCAAAATATTTCACACTGAACTGAATTTAAGCTATTGTTTAAGGAAGTAGGAGTGCAAATTCTACCCAACTATCTTTGATAAATTTTACATAGAGTTTAACTGAATAAAATACAGCCAATAGCTATGACAGTAGCTAAAATTTGGCACTGCTACCATTACAACACATCATTTTAGAACTACATCAATGTAAGTATAATTCAGCATTATCATCTAGATTGGTACCTGTGATGCCATTTAGGAGGCAAACAGGGACAATAAAATACTTACAGACGACAAAATGTTGTCATCCTAATCTGCTCCATCAGGTTCATCAAAATAAGAAACAACAACTAGCAAATATGTAGGGTCTATATGTTACCACCACAACTGAAGCGATCTAATAAGAAATAACAACTAGCAAATATGTAGGGTCTATATGTGTTACCACCACAACTGAAGCAAGCTTTTTTCCAAATATATTCACTGTCAACAATACAACTGAAATAAATGGCCCAACAACAAATTAGACATATTTTGCATACATAAGGTTCTTGGGATGCTGAATTTTAAATAAATTACGCCAATCATAGACTGATAGAAATAAGATGTTTATACTATCAGGAAAAGATGGACAGATCAGTGGTATATACATTCTCTATATGCAGAGAGACACAGAGCCCAACCTGTGTATCATCAATGAAGATAAAAAGATCATAGTGTAGGAGATCACTAAAATCCTTGTTGTTGCCAGTTAGGCTACGTAAGATTGAGCTATATGGACAAAGTAACTTGGCAAAAGGAAGCTTTCTATATTCCTACCTCCCTTGTCTGGTTTTATCTCAGTTCTGTATTTTTTCTTAACTCAATATCAATATTTATAAATATAATTTGTAATGAACAAGGCAACAGCCAGGAGATTTTACATTATTTTCCTTTTATTTCAAAAGGATTTTTATTCAGAATTTTTATGGTTACAGTATACCAGTCGAAATTACTGTATGTTTTAATATTTTTGATTCATCTCTGGAACCTGATGACTGGTGCATGACTGATTTTCAAAGAAATAACTTTTAACAAAATTAAAAAGCAGCACCCTTTCCATACAGCCTACAGAAAATGTTCACTGCTCACATATTGCTGTTTATAGATGGCAAAGGAAAAATAGTGATATTATAAACATCTGTGATTATAGCATTTTACTTTCAGTACCATGTTTAACACAACTGCTTAAAAGCTAGCATCAATGCTAACTAATATAAAAGAACTGTCAGAAAACCATGTACATCTCATAGCATTTATAAGAACTTATGTGTAGTTTATCTTGTTTGAGAGAAATCTACTGTGTTCATGCAAAGCCTATGTTATATACATCAATGAGTATACGAACAATACAGCTAAATTATGCTGTGAGTGGATAGTGAAAAGTAATTTATCAGAACTAGTAAATGAGCATATGCAAATAACAGCAGCATACTAAAAAGCTTTATGGTTAGTATCATAATTATATTTAGAATTTTCAAAATGCAACTCTTTTAGACTTTTAATTCACTTACCTGCAGCATACTGACAATCTCGACTTTGTTAAAGAAAATGAATGAAGTAAGGGTAGAAAGAAAATTCTCTTCAAAAACAGATGGTGTTGGCAAGATGATGTCCTGAATGTATTGTACCCTGTAAGTCTGATGAATCTTTTGTCTAAGTTCAGAGTCTGTTATGGGTATAACCTCTTTAAATTTTGCTGTTTTGGTCAAAAATTCCCTATGCCTTTTTGGTTGAGGTAACGCAGGGTCATATTCAAGGCATCCCACAACATCCATAATACACTCATCTGAGAACATCACCTCAAAAAGAGTTGCTTTATTGAGGAACAAAATTCCTCGAATAATTTCATACAAATGATGCAAGCCTTCAGTATTTTCTAGGTTCTCACAAAGTTGGAAAAGCTGTAATAATTTTTTAATATAGCCTTCATTCTCCAGTGCTAAGGCTAATTTTTCTCTACGAATGGGTGATGAGAGAACTGAGGTAACTAGGTCTGCTATTTCTTCGAGTTTGTTGAGTTCACAAGTAGGGAGATCAATCAAATGACTAGTTTCAGGCATTTCCTCAAAGCGTTCTTCTTCTGATTCATCAATGAGATCCTGTGTAACTTCTACAGAAGGGTCCTTCCCTTGAACCTAAAATCAAAAACATTAATAATTATTGACTTATTCTGACATATATTAAAGACTTTGAAAGGCAAGGAAAAGGAAGTATGAAACTCAATGTTATTACCAAACATCTAAATCATGTTAATATAGTTCTGGCATTCTGTGAACTGTCAGTGAAATGGCACTGGTGGGCTGCACACCAAATTTAGATTGCTCTATCATGCCAGCTGATGAAGAAGGAGGGAGGGAGGGAGGATGGAAGGAAGGGTATTCCTGTAGACCATCACAGCTATCCACCTTTTCTGCGCAATATCAATGGTATAAGTTAATGGTAGTATTTGTAACTGATGTTATATAGCAGAATCACAGTCACTGCAAACTTCAAAATAATTTCATTGTAGAAGTATAAATGTAAAGCTGTCTTGAAATGGTATTTTAAATAATGCCACTAAAAAATCACACATCAGCTAAACTAGAAAATAAATTTTGTAATTCATACTATAAAAATTAAGATACTGTACAATTAAATGGGTCAGTAGAACATTATTTCAATCACAAAATTTTATGAAGAGTCAAATCTAAATAAAAAAAACATTAAGAACTTTAAATGTAATCCTTACCTGGCAAATTTTTTCCCAGATCTCATCACAGCCAGCTTTTTCTTGAAAACTCAGAGCTAAATCATAATTTTCTGCTTCTGACCAAACAATCAAAGTGTCCTATTTTAAAATGGAATATTAAATTTATTATTTGACTCCACTGCAAAACGTAACATACAGCTAGGTTTATGTGTCAAAGAGAGTAGCTTTCAACCACTAGGACAAAATGTAAGAGAACACTGGAAGAGGGGAAGAGAAAGACGATCCACCACTATTGTATTTTCTCCATGACTAGCCATAGAACTTTTCAAAAAACACATTTTATATAGGATAGATAACTCCTGATACACACACTACCACTCATTTATTAGGAGGTCTAATCTACAGAAGCATCTTACTAGAAAGATGGCAAACAATACACTGTCAATTTTTATGGAAATATTTAGAAGTTCACTATTTAATTACTATCATTTTATTCACCTGAACTGGATTTGCACATTATAATTAGCCATTGTGATTTAAACATTATAATTTGGATTTCTATAACATGCTGGATAAGCCAGAATTTTTTAAAATATCAGTGTGCAAGTCAAATACACTTTGAGTAAATCAGGAGACAAAGAAGTTTTCAATGAATACTGCATTGTGATTTTAATCCATGTAAATACTATAGAGTAACAATGAAAGGATATCCAAATCCCTCATCTGTCATATTCAACATTCTTTTTTCAATCTGTAAACAACTGCTCATAGTAAGTATGAATTCAACTTTGAAGGAAGATAAAAAGCAATCTTAAAAAGCAGTGGAAAACACTTTAGCACAGATTATTCTTCAAGGATTCTTATTAACATAAAAGGGTTATATTGAGGGGAATATACATACATATACAGTTAAAGGCAAATATAGGGGAATATAAATATGATCTTCTGTGAAAGAAAATGACAACCCACTCCAATATTCTGTCAAGGAAATCAAATAGACATTCATAATCAGGACAATACCAAAATGAAACTGGAAAATTCAGAAATACAGTATCTAGATATAATACTGACATTCTGGAAACCAGTGAACTGAAGTAAACTGGGTCACTTCATCTCAAAAGGATGTCAGATCTTTTATTGAACATCATGGAACAAATGGAGTAGTGAAAATTAACAAAATATATCATAGTTAGTGTTCGGACATAACAAAATGACAGGATGATCTCAATTTGAGTCCAAGGCAAATCAACTGATATTGCAATGATCTAAATCTATGTTTCAAAGAAGGGGTAGAGAAGAAGTGGAAGGGTTCTAGGGTAATATGCAGCACTTTGCTAACATCAGACTAAAAAAGGAAGATGTCATATAGGAGACTGGAATGCTAAATTAGAAATAAAATAGCAACTGGAATAATGGGAAATAATGGCTTTGGCATACAAGATAAAGCAGGAGACAGACTATTAGGGAGCTGCCTAGTAGTTATAAGAAATTTCTTCTTTCAACAATCTAAAAGATAGCTTTGTACATGGCACCACTTGATTAAGAAGCTGGAGAGGTCAACTGATTCAGCAAAAACAAGACCTAATCTTACTGAAGTTCATATCCCAAATTACTTCTTGTAAAATTATAATTTAACTTAAAATAAAACTTAAAGAATCAAACCCAAAAGATACCTTAATAATGTTACATATGATTATGCATAAAATTTGAGTTAAATTAGTGATAAAGATGAAACAAATAAAAGTATCTCAAAATGCAAAAGGTCAGAGAAGATAAGTCTGTTTGTAGACATAATGAAAGTAGCTGAAGGAAGATGGAAAGCAAAAGGCAACAAAAACACTGGAAATTTTATGCAGTCTATGAAAGAATTTGCATAATAATCAAGTCAGAACAGAATATTGGGAAAACAGCATACCAAGGTTTATTATTGTCACCTTGTTTATTTAACTTGCATGCAGAATGTATCATTTCATTTTAAAGAGCATATTCAGGATTGTGGAATTTTTAGATGTCAGCAAGATTCTTTTGTGATCTCTTTCACTAGAAAACCATGAATATAGCATTGGAAATGCCAGACTAGAAGAAATAGCAACTGAAATTAAAATTACTGGGAGAAAGATGAACAATCTCATATATGCTGATGATGCTATGTGATGGCTGGAATTAGGAAAGACTTAAAAGAATCTGTTGAAAGTGAACAGCAGTTTCAAAATTAATGCAGTTTAGTATTAAAAATCAGGAATCATGTGAAAAGGTTATACCAACCAGTGCATATAACTAGAAAAATTGATATAGGACAGACTTCTATCTTACTAAGCTCAAAAATTCACAGGCATACTATGACCATGAAAAGAAAAAAAAATCTACTTATTTGTTGTAACATATTGATTAAAACCTGGTCTATCGAACAAAAAAAAAAGATGTATTTCAACTGTGGTGCTAAGGAAAACTCCTGAAAGTACCTTGTATCTGAGGAAAAACAAATAGCAAATAATTCAGAACTAGATGAACTAGAAAAGATCAGATTGCATGCTGGAAACACTAATAATAAAGGTAAAGTTTAGATATTTTGGATATATAAGGTGAAAGTAAAAATCACTGGAGAAGACTCTGAAAATCGAAGGCAACTGAAAAAGAGTCTGGCAGAAGAGGTGGTGGCTTGATACTATCATTGATGACACAAGAACAAGGTCATCACTATTCCAAGAAGCATTTACTGAGACAAAATCCCAGCAAAATTGTGTCCATTGGAATACAAAGAATAAAAAATGATTAAATGAATTATCAACAACTAATTCAAACCATATAATTGTGAATAGAAAGAAGCAGAAGGAGAGTCGTCTCTGATGAGATGGGTGACATATAAATTCAATAAATAATTATTATAAATTTAATAAATTATGAAATGTTTAGGATAATTAAAATTGAAGCAACCCTATCCCCATATCTTAATAAGCATTTAACAAATTACATATCTTTATAGATTTTATCCAAATAAAAGCATCACTTACAATAGTAGTTATTTTCAAGTAACTGTACTGCTACTTTTATTACTTCCGAGAACATTTTTAAATTAAGGTTTTTTTAAAGAGCAAAAGGGAAATATAAATAATATTCAATGACAAAAATTCAAAATTTAATTGGCAATCATTTTAATTCAACTGTTATATACCCAAAATTTAATAACTATCTATATATATAAAATCGTGTGTGTGTGTGTGTGTGTGTGTGTGTGTGTATGTGTGTTCCAGCATAACTCTGGAACGGTTGGACCAATTTCAACCAAACTTGACTGGGAACAAACAACATGGGGATAAGACACCCCAATACCCCTCGGGGGGACCGTGTGCCTTAAAAATAGTGGAGTCACAGTACTCCACAACGGGGCTCCCTCTGATTTGCGACGCTGTGCGAGACAGCAGCGTAAGACACATAGAGCTACTAACAGTGTGAGACATAGAGCTACTAATAGCGTCAGTCCTGACTACAGCATTGCAAAAAATAAATACCCCGGCAATGCCGGGTTATCGGCTAGTTTAACTATAAATGCTGCCTTTTACTGAGTTGAAAACATACAATATTTGAAAAACGTATAACAAAACAAAAACAAAAAACCCACAGAGTATTACAAACATTTTCTCAACTTTCTAGGAATATCATTATGTAAAAGTTAAACCTATCCTAAGGATAAAACTAGCTTTTATTTGTTGGGCTCTATCTTTGATCTTATTTGAGTATGATAGAAATTAGAAATTATAAAACCGAAAATTTCTTACATTATAGTAAAATTTTGCTGCTAGATACAGTTTATAAATTCTTGGATGAAGTTAAATTTTCTGATTTGTATGTTTTCTCTGAACATTCACCATATACTCTTTTTATTTTAGATTATAAAGATCTTCTCCAGGTACTAATGCTAGTTTATCTCTTAATTTTTCACTCTGAGGAACTGATCTGGTAAAAGTATCCTCTGATAATACTTGGGACATCTATTAAAATATTTAACACCTTTAAGCAACAATATGGTTTTTTGGTTTATAGTTTATCATCATCTATGTATCCACAGTTGTAATTTATAAACCAAGATTCATGGCCTAACCTAATAAACAGCCAACTGTAAATTATTAATTTGAATCATAATTTCAACCATGGTTTATGGGCTGTACGAACTCAGCCAATACATTTTAACTGAATTAACGTAAGAGTAAAAATAGTAAAGCAGTGGCTGACTTGTCTGGTTTTGAAGTTAACATCAAGCCCATACTTTGATGGGAGATCTCTATTAAAGGGACTATAGGCTAGGCTGAGAAGTCAACAAAATATCCTGAAAAATGGTAACAGCAAACTACTTCTGTAATGCTGTGAAGAAAAGTACACAGATGTGCTTGTGGAAGTCTTCACAGAATGAACTTGACTTGAAAGAGACTACCATTTTATGGAATCTGTTAGAAATCTATTGCAATGAAAAGGGTATCATTAATTAATGACTAGAATAAAATAGAAATAATTTGAGATTTGCACAAATTGCAATCCACCAAGATGTATGCAAGTCATCACCCCAAACTATAACCAACTAGATAGTTGGCAGCAAACTTTGAAGATGTATGGACATCCATATGGGCTACCATAAATAGCTGAATAGCTGCATTCAGCATGGAGTAATATAATGTAAACTAGTACATTACAAAATAAATAATAATGTATTGATAAAAAACAAAACACCCAAGAGTATTATTAAAGTTGTACAGAAAACAGAAAACTAATGGCAGATTCAGCAAGGGTGCTGCCCAACATACCATTCTGTATGGCTCACAGCAGACAAGAAATTATAATAAAATCAATAAAACATAAAAATAAAAAGATGAAGCAAACAGTTTTACTCTCCCTCACCAAAGGTCTGGGTGAAGAACCAGGTGTTCTTGGCTCTTCTAAACAGCAGTGTGGGCTATCTGAAACTCAGAAGCAGGGGGAGCCTTGTTTCAGAGGGCAAGCACTGAAGCAGAGGTGTGCTTCTAGGGTCCCAAAATGTGAATGTAAAATATAGTATTTTCATATATTAATCTCCAATATTTAATATACACATAGCCCTTGGCTTGCCTTTATCAGTATGTGAACAACTAAGATTTTAATATATAACAAAACTCTAGTTGATCATTCTGCACATTACTCCAATGGTTAATACAGTTGCCAATTTTTTTTAAAAAATAGTTATTTTCAATAATAGTAACATAGTTGAAATATAGAAAAAAAATACATGCCTGTTGTTTTTGATAAGCAGTGTTTGGATTTATCTTCGATTCCAACAAGAGTGAACCTGAAATGATAAAAAAAATCCACCAAGAACTTAAGCAAGTAAATAAAAAGTCTTAGGCAACTTAATAATTATCCACTTTAAGGACTGTACTTTATTCTAAAACTTTTATGCAAACAGAGTGATCAAATCTGGGAATTTTAAGATAAAATTTCAGTGTGCCTTTCTCAAGCTATGCACAAGTCATTTATCTATGAAAAAATATATTATTTTTCTTTGACAGCTAACATACATTATAGCATATTTACAAAGCTAAATTATGTAATCCTGAATTTATGTATTAGATAGTGTGTCTAAGCAATCATGTTTCATGGCAACAGCTCTCAAGCAATCACTTCCAAGGTTCACAAGATTTATTTAGTACATTAGCACTTGTTCATTAACATCAATACAATTTCTTCTTCTAAAAACAGCTTTAACTTTGAAAACAACCTATCATGGCTTTACCATAAAAATACTGAAACAGAAAAAAGGCACATCAGCACATAGAATTTGATACAAATATTTTCCTTTTCACCACCAAGTACAGACAAATTAATGACTAGAGACAATTTTGAATATTTTGCTTTCTTCAAGTATAGTTTTAGGTCACTTCTACTGAAATATGTCCTTAATTCAGACACAAAAATCAACTTTGGATAAAAGTTTAAAATTTAAAATTTTTAAGTACCCAACATTCTAAACAATAAGAAAATATAGTAACACAAAGTACATTTTTTCAAGAGAAAAATTATAGTTTCTCACAGCACTCTAAAAAGTAACAATTAAAATAATGATGTTAAAATTTAAATGCCATAAATGTTGCTACTTTCTTTGCTCCACACTAAACTCACTAAATTTCTGAAAATAAAGTTTAGATGTAAGATGATGGAAAATAAGCAAATCCCTGAAGAATACTGTAAAATTGAAAGAAAATATAAAAACTGGAGCGCTACTGAAAAGTCTTCTCATGGAGGTAAGCTTCAGAGAAAACCAACCCAGAGTGCTGGGACATATCTGAAACGCTAATAGTATCTGAAAGTATAAATCTGTACTACGAAAGGCCTATAAAAAAAATCATTAGCCAGATCATCTTCAATCAGTAACGATTACCACAGTTTACAGTCATGAAAGTTATGAAAGTTTTCTGGAAGTTAATGTTTCCCACTCCTCACAACCCATTTAGTATATCTTTTCCCCAAAGTCGCCCAATTAACACTGACAGAGGAGTAACTTTTATAATCAACTGGAACAAATGAATCCCTTAAAGCAGTCAGTAACGTTCCCTAACTACGACATGCATGAATTCAGGGGACTATCAAGAAGGTGCTTAAGGGTTTAGGGGTGGAAGCCTGTAATATTTGGGGTCCAATAACCTGACCCCACGATTTCGTCTAAATATAAAAGAGAGACTACATATGCGGGAAGGAATCCGTGGCCTCAGCCCAAGGTGTGTGAGGTGGCGGAACTCTCCCATGGGTTGTTTCCCATTCCCCTGGCTGGGCTCTATTGTCCCAGAGAGATTAGCAGCTGCCGCCATCCCCTGCCTGCCATTATCCTTCCCCTTTCTCACCGTCCGACTCGGCTCGGACGAGCAGCGACATCCCTTTGAGCCGCTCCACGTATGTGGACGAGACGTGTCCGGTGCCTCTGTCGTCCCATTGCCGCTCTTCGTTGAGCGTGTAGACCTTCACCCGCCGCCGGGTATCCGACATGGTGGGGGCCCCGGCCCGATCGCAAGGGACAGGGAAGGACCGGCCGGGGGCTGAGAGCGTCACTCAGGAGGCCTTTAACTCGCCGCTTTTCATGACGTTCAGATCGGAGCCGCCGCTCCTCTGCCTCAGCAGTACCAACTAACAGCAGCAGCCACTAACGCCGCGGCATAGCCGCCATCTTGTAATCCGACTCCTGTCCCGTCCCTGCCTTTCTCTTCCTCTCCTAGCCGGGGGAGGGAGAGGGACGGAAGGCCTGCACGGGCTCCACTAGCAGGGGCTATGGCGGCCGGGAAGGAAAAGAAAAGGCTGTCAGTTTGCGAAGGAGGAAGGGGTTGAGAATACGTTGCGCCTGCGTGCTGCATACTCTTCTGCTGGCGGCGCGAAAGCCACGTTGCCCTGGCTTTTTCCTGCCGCAACTGTTATCTATAGCCGCGGTTGCTTGGAATGGTATCGTCTCTAAACAGGAGCTGTCTCTGAAAGACCGTCTCCAAGATTCCCAGCAGTTGTCTCCTTTATTTATTGTTAAATAAAGCTGTCGGCGCTTTTGCCTTTGAGATGAAAGACCTATTCCCCTGGTTGCAAAGGCGTTGAAGAAGACCACTAGTTGGGATGACACTATACCCTTAAGAACGTGGAGAGAAAATCACCCATCTCCCGCGGTCATCATGCATAATACTGTATATTTTTTTTCATCAAAAAGATTCTAGAGCTATTTTACCCCAAGGTTTGTGCTTAACCTTTTCCTTCAACTGCTTTTAGAAAACATGCTACTTGATACAGCCGGAGTACAGCGAAGAAAGACTTCATGGACAAAATAAATAGGGCGGTATAAAGACGTTAGCTTCAAGTTTTGGAAATGGGAGTCAGTTCAGATGCAAATTGACTTGCTAAGGATTTTAGCTTCTATTTATTCATAAATAATACCCTTGATGTCCTATTTTTATCAATTCTACATGGTTTAACAGACTGTTAAGCCATGATGCATAAAATTAAGAGCAAGCAATCTAAGAGACAGGCCTAGAAGGATGCCATGACCGAGGGTATCAAATAATAGAATAACAGAGTTGGGAGGGACCTTGGAGGTTTTCTAGTCCAACCCCCTGCTCAAGCAGGAAATCCTATGCTTCAGACAATTCCATATCTTGGAGCACCCACAACTTCTGGAGGCAAGTTGTTCCACTGATTAATTGTTCTGCCAAGAAATTTCTCCTTAGTTATAGCTTGGTTCTCTCCTTGATTAGTTTCCATCCATTGCTTCTTGTCCTGCCTTCAGGTGCTTTGGGGAATAGGTTGACCCCCCCCTCCTTTGGGGAAGCCCCTTAGATATTGGAACACTATCATGTGACTCCTAGTCCTTCTTTTCATTAAACTAGAAATACCCAATTCCTGCAACCGTTCATGTTTTAGCCTCCAGTCCCCTAATCATCTTTGTTGATCTTCTCTTTCTAGAGTCTCAACAACTTTTTGATATTGTGGCAACCCAAACTATACAATGTATATTTCCTAAGGGATTATAAAAATGTTGCTGGGAGGTCAAGAAGAGTCAGAATGGATGCACCACCTTCATTCCTCTCTTGTCAAAGGTCATCCATGAGTACAATTAATAGCAATAGCTCTGTATTTATATACCGCCTATCAAGGCTTGCAACCCTCTCTAAGCGGTTTACAATGTCAGCATATTGCCCCCAACAA
>JANHJO010008708.1:18033-28514 GCA_032468235.1 Pseudoxyrhopus heterurus | reverse complement strand
ACACTTCCTCACCTCAATATCATGTCCTCAATTCTCCCTTACACATTTGGCTAGACCAGAGTCTGTACAGTGGTACAAATAAGAGCTCACAACATAGGGACTCCAGGACAGATTAACCCCCCCACCCCCCCAAACTCACAATTCAGTTCTGCAACAGAAGTAAAAATAATGCAAGACTATTTGACACCTAAACTGTTATTGACTGCAGAGAATTTCATGTTTCATTAGCACAAGCAGAAAAGGTATAATCCATTGCAACATATGGGGTATAAATTTAAAATCTGTCTGTTCATTTCAGATTTGGCAAATGATTGTGTGATTAAGAGATTGATTACTCTATGGAATTTTGAAATAAAACATTCTAAAAACAGCTTTTAACAGACAGTTTTAGCAATGAATAGAGCATTTGAAATTGATATCTCTGCAGAAATTGTTACTAGAGATATTATGAAGCTGCAGGCAAGAATGAAATGTGATTAAACTTGCATTAGCCTACAGACAGACAGGTCAAAATGAACTGTGCTTTCATTGTGGTAGAGGCAGACCATAAACCAGGTCAATGCAAAGTTAAAAGAGAAATCTGGAGAAAGTGAAAGAAAATAGGACATATTCAGTGATCCTGTCACTCAGGAAAAAACATTTGATTTAATGACTGGAAACCCTTTATGGACTTTATGCTGAAAATGAGGGGGGGAAACTTGTGGTTATGAGTTTGGCAATTAGAAAGTGTAGGATATGGTATAAAGGGAACCACAAAATAATTATAGAGTGAGAGGATAAAAAGCAAATGCATTTATAAATGCTTCACAGAAGATCAGAAGAGGCGTCTTTATTTTTTTTCTGTTCTTTTTCTTTTGCTTATGTCTTTTCTCTTATTTCTTCTTCATTTAACCCCTTTCTTTTTTAATTTGTATTTTTTATTCGGTAAAAATCTCTTCAATAAATATTAATTTAAAGAAAGGAAAAACAACCATTTGTTAGATAAATAAATTTCTTATTACTTTAAAAGGTACTTGTTATTGAAGTATATATCTCGATAGTGGGGGAGTGTACAATTAGATTATTGTAATTATTGATGGGTTAGGCATCCCTGTAGTTTTGTATTGTTATTCAAGTTCTGTCTGCATATAATTCTTTTAGACTTACTGAAGTTAGTTTTTTTCTACAGTAGAAGTTTCAATAAAGCAAGCATTAGAATAGATTATTCCTGATTTAAGGTTCCGGGTTTTTTTTTAATCAGTTCAAAAGATACAATGGTAGCCATCTCAGATGAATAAAAGTTTGGGGTTTTTTTCCCATTATTTTGTTATTCTTATGTACGCTTCCCAGAGCCACTGTGAAACTGTAGGAGCTATGAAAATATGATAGATAGACACACAGACAGATAGATAGGCAGACAGGCACAGAGACAGACTGAAAGATAGGATTTTTTTTTAAAAGAAGAATCCTTCTAAAACCCACTTAAGAGGAAACAAAGACAGAATAGACTGCATCTGTTCAACATTTTGGAATATTGTCCTATCTGTTTCTTTATACACTGGTATCTTAGCACTCATCATTAATTGGTTCTGGGAGGCATGATGAGTACCAAAAACAGTGAGTACCAAACACTTTTTTCCCATAAGGAATAATGTAGTGAGTCACAAGGCAGCTGACACTGATAAATTCTAGCTTGTGAATCGAGTACCGAACAAATGAGTTCCGGGACAAAATTTTCATGTCAAAATGCATTGAGTACCCAAGTTTGATAAATTTCAAAGCACTTGAGTACCAAGGTACCACTGTATTTTTTTTAAAAAAACGGGGCTTGAAAAGCCACCATCAAATCTTTCCTTGTTTCCCAAATTTGGAATTTCATTTCATTTTTAGAAATGAAAAAATTTCTATCTGTGTCTATATCTATCTGTATCTATCTGTGTCTATATCTCCCTATATCCCTTTCCTGCCTTTTTTTGCCATGGAAAGCACTTGAAGGCAAGACTGGAACTGCTAAGAAAGAATCCACTGAAACCAGTCTCTCTACTGGTGTCTCCATATTAGAAAAAGGCTGTTAGCCCTTATTTCAATGAAGGTTTCTGTTCCGTTTGAGCAGCGCTGATAAATTGTCAAATGGAATGACAAGTACTTTCAATTGCTGCAGGGAAAGGAAGAAAAGTCTTGGGGCATCTTTAAGAACTTTTTAAAGGTAGCTCTTCCTGGAACATGCCACAGTGTATCAACATATAAGGATACACTCACCGCCTCTTGAAAGATCTGATCTTCAGAGTTATTTTGTTTTACTCCATCATCAGACTATTTGTGTTTGTGAATGTGACTGTACAAGCATTCTCTTCTGTAATGTCTTGATATTCAAGGGACTTAATCAGCCTGACAGTGTCTTTATGAAACTTAACCATCACTTCATTCCTGAGTAATCATTTAATCAGAATGATGGCAGTGATTGTTTGCTATATAGAAAAATACAATGTTAAGGCCATTTCAATGGCAAGGTGGTCCTATTTCCTTTTATGGTAGAATAAGGGTGAATTATACCATTGTTAAATGTGATGTATCAATATGATAATTGTATTAAATATATATTTTCATTTCATCAAAGGCAGAATTTCACAATTTTCTTTTCTTGGCACTTAGAAGAGAAATATATAATGGAGAATTTGTAGAAATTATACCCATTGGCAGTGATCACAGATTAAGATTAAGACAAGAGAATCTTCCATGTATTTTGCTTCATTTGCTGGAAATGAAACATTGAAAAGGGAGTGGATTTTTAATTTAAAAAAACAGAGAGAAGAAATGGAATAAAGAGGAGAAAATTATATCTCCATGCTCTCACCCACTCCTCCCCAAATCAGGGGAAATTAATGCTTTTTAAATACTATACCAAATGTTTTTAATTTAAAAAAGATATTGTGCTTGAAATTCTATGAGTTTGCAGTGCTGTGTTTCAAGTTTAAAACGTCTCTTCTAGGAGCTCAAAACACTTCCAAAAAGGTCAACAATGTTAGCCTTGTAATACCCTAAAATCCATTTCAAGCTAAAAAATATCATGAATTTGTAATGTTTTGTGCATCTTTATTTTAAATATCCAAATCCAGTTATTATGACTGGCTGTAACTCTCTTCAAAAACAATAAATGAATTATTCAGTTCATAGCCCAACTAAACCTCAGACAGCTTATTCTTTAAAACAAGATCTAGAAATTAGTATTTGAAGTGCGCCATTTCATCCATCTTATCCTTCTGTGACAGGGGCCTTTTCCTCCATCTTAACCCTAACAGCATTTTTGATGGATGCACTTACAAATCTTTCATGAACATTTTGAAGAGCAGAGAATGAACATCTGTAGGCTATTTCAGAACAGGTTTTGTGGTGAAGGAATTTTTCAACCAATTACTTTTCATGTTCAGAAAAGCAATGCAAGCAATCTTCTGAGGATGGCACAACATCTGAAGGATAACTGTAAACACAACATCCCTACTCACACGTATTCTTTGCCATGTTGTCTTTTCCTTTTTGCAGCTGTCCCAAACTGCCCAAATGATGCCCATTACCACTTTACAGTACCCCATTTGATAAGAATAGTCTCTAACAGTCTCAAATATTTTTTTTCCAACTTTCACAAGGTACAATGCTTAAACATTGCTTTTTTTCTAATTCCCTTTTTCCAATCTCCTGTACTACAGCTTACGATAGCTCTGGGTCTTAATATTTCAACATGTCACTTTTCTAGTCTGTTATCTACTCTAACAATAGTAGATAGAGCTTCTTCTCTATAGATGGCTTGGTGAAAGATGTCAGTATTTCTCAAAAGAGAAGCTCTCAATTTTTTTATAGCAATCTCCCTTGGCACTGACCATACTTCTCTATACTATTAATTTCTAATTTTTAAAAAAAGATGTTTTATTCTTTTATGTATTAAAGTAAAATACCAGCGTCTTCCCAGAGATAAAAAAAAGCTAGAATGATAAGCCAAATCCTGGAGTCTAGAGAGAATGGTTGGGTGCATTCTCATTAGATTGTTCAGAGAAATCATGATTTTATGACTGGCCATTTAACCACGGAAGCCATTTTATGGTTTCGCAACTTTCCTCCTGCCAATTGAAGACACACTGTCAACATTACAAATGTGCCATTTGAAATGTGCCCCTCACTTTAAAACCATGTAGGCATTTATACAGTCAAGTTGTTTCTACTCTAAACCCGATCAATTTCTTTTTAACTTTCTATGATGATGTGGGGGCAAAGGATTTGTTTTAATACAATATAGAGTACAACAGTGAATCAACTCTAGTAAGGTTATGTTGTCTGGGTTGCAGAAATCTGGATAGACATAGTATGGATGCAGTGAGATTCAGAAAACAATCCGTTTTTTATTTTGTTTTTTTGGCCCAAACATCATTGCCTTATAAATGGGAATTTAATAGACTAAAGAATTTACCTCCATGATTATGTTCCATCTGCCAATTATGATCCTTTTCTCTGATATTCTTAAGTTAGTTTCTTAGTTAAAAAGAAAATTTACATCCTTTTCAAATTTTGTTTAACGATTGCCAGTGGGTAATCCCAGAAAAGACACATTTGTTTGTTGGTTTGTATCCCATCTTTGTTATTTTTACAAACAATCCTAGGCGGTAAACATATCCAACACTTCCTCTGCCTCCTCAACAGCCCTGTGAGATGAGTTGGGCTGACAGAGAGTTGACTGGCCCAAAATGACCCAGCTGGCCTTCATGGCTAAGACATGTTTTGGTCTTCAAATCCAGATCTCTGCATAGACCTACCAGTTATGTCCTATCTTTGTCACTTTGACATACACAGTATTTACTGATTCTCTTTTTTTAATCTCCAGCAACACGCCGGATGTATCCCCTTGTGCTTCTATTTTGAATACTGGGGAAATATTTTTTTCTGCAGAAGGTTTCAGCATGGTTCCTGCCACCACCACCCACATCTTTATTAAATATTATAACAGGAGGGGGGAGCTTTAGCTTACTGGCAAAACATTTGCTTGAACGTATCAAATCAATATCATTTTCAATAAATCTGAGAAAAATCTTTGCCTAAGATCCTGATGAGCATCTCCCAGTTAAAATGACTCAGTCGCCCTGGATACACAAGTCACCAAATGGGGAAATAAACAATGAATGGAGGGAAAGGACATGGTGACTCTACTCACTGATTGCATGTTTAACCTGGTAAACGTAGTCAGATTGTTGGGATGAAGCCAAACGTTCAATGCTAGTCCACCTGCTTTTAAATTAAATGTCTGGCATCTCCGTGTGAAGCTAAGAATAGCTTATTTCTTGAATGGATGTACATAGGCCATGCTGAATAAGTTGGTCTGGAATTTAATACATTTCAAATCAGTTGAATAAACTTTTGGAAGACTAGTTTTCTGCTATGTTCCTGCCTCAAGAACTTCTTCACGTGAGGAGGAACTGGATTCCTAAGGACCAGACAATATATTCCAGGACTTTAAAAACTATTTTGAGCTATCACTGGATTCACTTTTCCTGCCTCACATCCAGCAGATTTTGACCATGAATGAAAACTACCTTCACCTTGCTCTTCATGACCCTAGTCGCTGGAGGTGAAATATTAGAAGATAGACATAAAAGTGCCTAGCTACAGTGACTGTAGCAAAACAAGGCTGGCATCTTAAGGAATAATCTGCTAAGGAAGACAAACCTGAGCAGAACCAGTTGCGCTCAAGAAGAGGCAGATGATATTTGGGCTACAACCTGAACACAGCTTTCCAAGTTGTTGGAATATTGAAAATAAAGGTCTTTCTGATTTATAGTTTATTGATTAATAATGCCAATAATTGTAACAATGATTATAGATACAATCACACCTTTCCTTTTTACATTATTTACTGAGTTCCAACTATATCTACACCTGCTGATGCTATTCGTCCATCAGTGAGTCTGCTTTTGAGTTATCACCCACCATAAGGTTACCTAGATGGATTTAAAATGGCAATAATTTAGATTAATTTAAGATGGGGATATTTTCTTGGGCTTCCCTCCCTTGTTTACCTGGGCACTTTGTAAGACCCCTGAAAACCTTGTTCAGAAAGTCAGAGGAGTGGCATGGAAAGGGGGCTTACAGGAAATATTTAATAATTGGGGAGGAACTTCTCCTATTAGTAGAGCACCTGTTCACATAAGGTGAATGTATTCAATTTGAAAATGATCTCCTTTCTTCTGCCTTCTCATTCAGAAGGAAGTCTTGGCCATTTCTGTAGCATTATAGACATTCTAAGAGCTGTTGTGAGAACATAGAGAAAGAGAAATTAGTACCCTGTGCCTCATTTTGCTGACCCAGTATTGACTGCTACCATATGTCTTCCTTACAGAACCATACAAGCATACTATTTGGAAATGCATAAGATCTTTGCAGTTGATGTGATAAATGTGCAGAAGAATAAGAAAAGGCAACAAGCATGATTTCAATCCACTTCAATGATTTAGTCAACAAATATGATCATCTTAGTAAGGCCCATAAAATGTACATTCTCATCTTTAATTAGCTTTTCCCAGATAATTAGCTGTATGTCCATGCATATGTATACATTTTTTTCCATAAACATCATTATCTTCAGACAGGATTTCTCTACCCCTCCTTTCAAAGTAGAAATAAACTTTTTATATTAAATTCAAAGTCGTGTATGAAACAAACCTGGTTTCTCTATATACTCTAGTCTTCTCTTTGTATCCACCATAATTTTCAAATTTGCTGACAACTCTTACAGCCTCAGATAAACATGCATAGACATCTCACACATATACCATAAAAGACAAGGAAACATATCTGATCAAGCATAATTCATGTTATAAAATTGCTACAATGATCATTTTATTCTCAATAGGAATGTTCTACCAGTACTTAATCATTTAAGTAGAACATTCTACTGAGAAGCTATTCAGAATTATCGAAGTGTACCTCTTCTCTTGAAATTTAACAATGTTTAAGAACCTATACAGTCATTCCAGTCTTTGAAACCATTTCTTCCCATATGTTTCTAACATGTACATTTATTAGCTGGTGCATATTCATATTATGGTTTCTCTTTATAGTCCACATTTCATTGTAACATCAAAATCAGATGTGTCAAAATTGGCCATGAGAACAAAAGTTGCAGACAGTTTCAAAGTTCTAAGGCACCTTCTTCCAAATACTCCTTATTAGCACATTTATATACACAACTACTACTTTTCAAGTGAAAAAGCTACATGTTAAATGCAAACATGTGTAACTATAGTCTGATTTCTCTTTTCATTTTTCTTTGAATGTTGAAAAACCACTGAAGGAAAGTCCTTGGAAGTGAGAAAGCAGCAAGGGGAGGGTTTTCCAGCTCCAATTACTTTAAAACAATATCGAACAATAATGCCAACTGAAGTTTTATGCACTTCCTGTAAATAGCAGAAGAAATGCCTTTCATTTCTTCTTAAGAACAAAACAGAAATCATACTAAAATGTGATGATTAGTTCTACCAAAAGTAAAAGCAGCTTCTGGAACACTGAATCTAAATGGGGTTAGGAAATTAGAAGCACAGAAATATCTGTACCCCAAAGCCACCATTTTGTCTTAAATGGCCATTTTTATCTTAAGCTGCTGCTACTGCTGTTGTTGCTGTTATTTCTTACCTTCCTGCTACTGGATACACCATCTCTGTCCAACAGATTGCCTCTTTTATTGTGCAAAGCACAGTAGAAGAAGCATCACCTGCGGTTCCATTCCTATTCTCTACAAATGTCTATTTTCTTATTTAAAAAAAAACAGATTAAGGATTCTGTATGCTAACTATCCACAGTACTGTTTCCATTGGCTCTGGAATGTTCTGTACCTTTTGATGTAGTTATAGGGATATATGTAATGTATGTAAATTATTGCTTGCTGATTATGTTTCTCTATTCCTGCTTTTGCCTGTTTTCTATCCTGTTTTATCAGTTAATTTTAAGTTTTCTGATGTTTGAGCGATATTTCTTGCTAGCTGAATTGTGAGGTGTGTGTACATGTTCTGATCTGTTTATAGAACTGAGATTGTGTGGGGAAACTGAAATTTATTGATGATAAATTTCCAGACTCCCCAAAGCAATTAATAAAATTAATACACGGATCACATAATGCCACAGTTTTAGTCTGAGTAAAAGACTGTGTTCCATGCATTTGCATTTAATGGATATAAGGGATGAGATAAAAGTAAAATCTGGGTGTCTGTGTTGCTTAGGTTTGGCCTTCAGAACAAGCCAGTTACTATAGTATCCATACATGTGTTTATCTGAGGACAGAATGTGGATCACTTTGTGCAGCATCAAGGACCAAAATGTAACATGAACAGCTGGAAAACATTCAAGTGTACAAAATATTTTTTTGAAGTACAGAGTCCTGGTTTTTGGACTTTTCATTAATCAAGATTTATCCCCTACTTGCCCATATGAACTCTCACATTAGGATCCAAACTGTCACTTAATGCTGTTGGGTAGCCTAAGCACTAGATACTTTCTAAATTCTAAAAATATTCCTATTTTTGGCAGCCTTAAAGGGAAGGTACCTCATACAAAAAGTAAGAAAAGTCATAAAGAAAATATCCCTGTATAAATCCACTTTAATGACTTCCCTCTGTCCATATTAAGCTATCATCTAACAGCTGGAACAAAAGTAGAAGGTATACACCTTACAATTTCACATAATCCTGTTTATTAAACTTTTTTTTTTACAAAGACTGCTGTTATGTTGTTATTGTTGGAGCTGAATAAAGCTTATGTATGCAGCAAACAAAAGCTGTTACTCAAAATTCATCATATCCGAAAGGAACTGAGGATTGGGATTTTGTTTTGTTGGTTGCTTATGTGAGACTCCATTGTTATCTAATTTTGTATTTCCAGGAAATTTTCCTAGGTAGGCTTATCTACTAAAAAAAGGATAGTAGTTCAGTGATAAAAGTTCATACTTTAGCCCCCAAAAAACTTTACATCCAGGTTTAAATTTACATGCTTGTTATTCCAGATTCAGGTTCCATGACCTCCAATAAACATAGTACATACAATTATCCTTTTGTGGGTCTAAGTTCCTCATATTTATCATTTTCAAACATTTAATTTAAAATATAAACATCAGGCAATGGTAAGGACACTCCCACAGAGTCATTATATTTCCCTCATAAGTCAGCTACAGGGTTTTATTTATGATGGAAAGATGGAAGGAGAGAGATCAGGAACTATGCACTATCCTCTGTTTCACTAATTTCTATCATTTTCAAAGCTATAACTGTGGTTATTATCATTCCCCATCCATCTTACAATTTCAGCTAAATCCAAGCAATGAAAATTTTATAGCGCATCCCTAATTGTGCATCAGACTGGAACTGTTCATACAAATTCCAAGCAATTATAAGCCTTTCTGGGAAACACTGGCACCAAACATGAGATTAAACGCTTGTAGCAGCAAGCCAGATGGGAAATACAGATAAAAAGAATTCAGTTTCATGAGAATGCTACCAACATTACAGTAGCATTCAAATTAACCTGAGAGAGAAATATTCTTGTTTGTGTTTGCTGCAGTAACAAAGATTAAAGCAATATTAAGTTATAGGCTCAAATGTTGGAACTTGGAGTAAGGGCACTGAGTATTTCTGGCAGCTGTAAACAATTGGAAATAAATGCCAGGCCTCTGGATTGCAGAGCGGTGTTTCCCCTTATCACACTCAAGCACAATTATTTCTTTTTTGAAATTTATCTTGACAGTGCATTTCTAAGGGCAATAAGGCTTCCTAGTCAAGGTCACAGGATGGTTAAGTGTGGATTTAAACTGCAAGGCATTTTATACATCCTGGGGCTGCCTTTGGATTGTGTCAGAATTAAAAAAGAAAATACTACATTAACATGAGTACAGCTAAGGATGACTTCAGAGCATCTCACTCATTGCTTGGGGATGAGATGAAAGCAGCATCATATTATTGACGAGCCTCAAATACCCCATGAACTCCTGGATTTACCAATAGAAGAGAATATTTTGTAGCTCAGGGTTGAACCGGGGGCGGGGGGTCTCTGTGATTGGTTATTTTCTTGCAGGCTTTTCATTACCCAACTAGGTAATATTAACAGGACTAGACAGGAATGGAGTTTGCTCTCTGTTCATATACAAGTGGCTTGCTATGTTGGTGGGAGTGTTCTTAATAGTTTCTTGACTAGACTGTTGTTGACTGCACTAATGTTCTTACCTAGTTTGGTAATGAAATGTCTCCAAGAAAACAACCATGCTCAGAGAGCACCAGGAACTCTGCACTCCTGGTCCCACTCAATGATCCATTTCAGCACACTGACGAATATATGCCAGTGAAGGAGAATATTTTGGGCTCAGTGTGTCAAAAATTCAGAAAATGTCTAATTTGACTCTGCTGATTTCTCTCTCTCTCTCTCTCTCTCTCTCTCTCTCTCTCTCTCTCTCTCTCTCTCTCACACACACACACACACAC
>JANHJO010008706.1:10299-21319 GCA_032468235.1 Pseudoxyrhopus heterurus | reverse complement strand
CTCAGAAGGATGGAAGGCTGAGTCGACCTTGAGCCTGGTGGGATTCAATCAGCCAAACTGCTGATCTGCAGTACTGCGTTCTAACCACTTGAGCCACTGCAGCTCCTAATGGTCCCAATTCTCCCCATCCCTTTGCATCACAGCATTAGGAGAAGGGTCTAAAACATTTTTTTTGATAAGTGACTGGCTAGAAATCCCATCTTTTGTTGGGATTACAACAGAGGCACTGAAATTTGAAATTTTCCAATGAAAGAGCCCAAACTGTGGAGACCTGGGCGCTCACTGAGCTTGATTGTTTGTTTGCAGATGTTTTATTCCCCAATTAGATAACATCATCAGTTCTAGGCGTATGGTGTTTGCTCCCTATTTATATAGTTTGCTCTGACAGTTTTGGTGGGAATATGTTTTTAGTTCCTTGATTAGGGTATTATTTTCTGCTAGCTTGATTCTCTGCTTCATAATTTGTTTCCTTGGTAGTTCTTCTATTAAAGTATTGTTTTCTGCCGGGTTGTTTGTCAGGTGTTAACCCCTGCTTATCTGGGTATAAAATGCTGAAGAAGATGTATTCTAATTCATAGCCCCACTGCTAGAGCAAGCTACTGTATAGAAATGGGAAGCAAACCCCACACTGATGATGTTAACCTAGTCAGATAATGAAACATCTGCAAGAAGCTCAGACAGCACCGAGGACTCCACATTTCAAGCCTGAACTACATATATTTTCTTCTCTTGGAGCCCGATCTATTTCTGAAATGAGATCACTGCAAATAAAGTATCTTCTATTAACAAGGTAGTTGCAACTATATTTGTTTCAATATTATAAAAGTTATTTACTGAAATGTAAGCTATGTGAAAACTGCCATTCAAACCAATGTACATCAATTAAATATGTGCCAGACCATCTTGAAAAGTTATCGCTATATACCAGAGTGCTGTTTTCATTATTAGTTACTAAGAGGAAGCCATTCTGAATTTGTATCTCTCTTAGTTCAGTTTTAAATCCCAATTTAGTAACAGTCTACTATCTAAAAAGTAACCTGTGCAGGATAAATATATGCTTAGAGAAGATTATTTTCTGGTGCCTGTTTGGATTTTGGAGGAATATAATTGCTATTTTTGAAATGATAATCCTTGAGAATCAATTTGATACATGAATAAAGTGATAAATAAGCAAATGCAATAGCCTTTGATTCTAAATTGGAATCCATAGAAGTAATTTTTGGGCCAGATGTGGCAAACAGCTGTTCGCAATCATGAGAGTTTATTGTGGAATTGCCAGAGAGAATATATTGTGACCCGGAAATGGGTTGCCAAAGTGGCCTGGGGTGACCCAATGGTTTAAGCAGCAATACTGCAACCTTACTTCCTTGAGGAAGTAAGTAATCATCAGTAATTAATTGGGGTTTGTAGAAGAACAGCAAGCAGAGTTGGGGGGATGGAGTTAAATGCGTCATCAGCTTAGAGTCCTTATGTTGTCAAAAAGTCCAACCTGTTTTGAATTCCCTTAATTTGGATGATGATGATGATGATATCCATCCTGTCCATCTTGGTGATTCTATGGGCCAGGTCTCTCCACATCTTCCAATCCTGCACTACTCCTCTGAGTTGATCTATGCTCTAGTTGGTGTCAGCTTTCATGGTGTCCAGTCACTGTTTTCTTTGGTGGACTGGTTTCCTTTTACCACTAACTCTTCCAAACGTAACTGCTTTCTCCAGTGAATTCCCCCGCATGACATAGCCAAAATAAATGAGACATAGTTTGTGATTTTGCCTCCCAGTGACATGTCTGGTATTATGTGCTCTGCTACTTGCTTGTTAGTCACCTTTGCTGTCCAAGGAATGAGCAGGAGCTTTCTCTAGCACCATAGCTCAAAGGAAGTATTTTCTTCCTCTCTTGTTTTTTAATTTAGTATTGAACTTTAGTTGACTAGATTCGTGTATGAACTTGAATATATCTTTTGTACCGCAGCCTTATGGATGGTCTTTCTCCTCTGCACCTGACAGGCTGCTCTTTTATCATGAACACAGAATAACAGAATTGGAAGGGACCTTGGAGGTCTTCTAGTCTAACCCCCTGCTCAAGAAGGAAATCCTATACCATTTCAGACAAATGGTTGTCCAATCTCTTCACATTCAAAGCTTGGGAAGGGTGGAAGGGTCAGAGCAATATGGATATTCTTCTATGATGCAACATCCACAAATCAATACGCCTGGTTCTATGATGAGGTGCCCATCACAAGTGGTTTCCATGCCTCCAATTCAGCACTTAGCTAATGCATTTCCAAAGACCCACCCAGACTTTCTAGGTAATCTCATTCAATGTCTGAACATAAAATCTTTAAAAACACCCAGAGGGCAGCTGTGAGAGGTTGATCGATCTTTAGGAAGCTAATAACCACACAAGATGCCAGAGGCAGTGTCCATCAAACATAGATAGGTTTATTTAGAATAAAGGTATAGAAAAGTCCACCTGAGCGTCTCTCAGGGGTAGAGGCACAGACAAGCATGTCTGTGGAGTAAAGCATGTGTCCAGGAGAAAGGGAACCAAGGGGTGAGCACATGTGGGAGTCCCCCTTATATACACAGGTGAGAGTCCCCCCCCCTGTAGGTGTGGTAAGTGCAGCACTGAAGGTCAGGTGCATCTAGTGTCAGATGCAGCAAGGCTAGCATCCCATATCACATAACATGTGACATGACTGTAGACTTCCTACTATCATCAGGGATAATGGAATGCTACAATAGTAGAAACTTCATGAGCTACAAAACCCTGAACATATAAATAAGAAGAATAAGCAAGGAGAAAGCCAGCAGCTTACAAAGACGTTGCTTCTTTCAAAGTTGGATTTGAAAATAACCAGTCTCCACTTGTCACATCCACCATCCAAAATTCTGTAACTGATGTTTGTTGATTAGATCTAAATTCTTTTTGATCTCCAGAGTCTGAAATGGTGATTTGTCTTTGTGAAATCCTGAAGAAGGTGAAATGTTCTTGTAATAGAAAAGGCATTAACTTGAATGAGGGAGAAAACCCCCCAAAGAAGCTGCTTTCTGCCTGGCTTTACTCATTTGGTTTCCATGTATCAATTTAATTTCACCCATGGGGGTAATAAAGTGCCTGTGGCTATATATTTTTGTAAACACCATCTGATTTAGAGAGAGGTGATTTCTCTTAACAATCAAAACTTGAATAAGGCACAGGTTGGTTTGAAGAATCAAGTCAGCAACACAATTTAAGAAGGAACTGAGGCGTGTAATTGAGTTTGTCGGGATAATTGTATTTTAGGATAGATAGCATTTTTAATTTTTTTTAATTGCTAGCAAGCCTTGTATTTAGGGTGCTGATTAATTCTATTAGAGGAATTAATTAGATAGGGAGGAAAGATGTATGTTATAGATTACATCTAAATCATTATAAACACTGTAGCTATCTTCGCTTGACTAATTTTCTATGCGGGGTCAGGCAGATAGTTGTGGGTGGTCTGAACTTATGAAAGAAGAGGGCCCCAGGGTTTCTGAAACATTTAAGCACCACAGCTTTATAAAATATTTTAATAAACATCTAGAGAAAATATTTGACACAGCTGTAATTTATTTTTAAAGTTATATTTTGTCTTTCTTTCAAACGCTGAGGTTGGAATACCTAACATATCTCTCTGACTGTTCATTTATTTTTTATTTGTAAAATTTATTAGCTGCTCATCTTGCCACATGGTAACTTTGAGTGGCTTGCAATATTGATAATTTTAATATTACAATATTAAAAAATAAAACAATAATTCATAATAATATAAATACAATACTATAAAATCAACCTGGCTAAAAAATATGGGATTTAGGACCTCAAGGGGGAGAACAAAGCACTCCCACTTCCTATTTTTCCTCATGGCAACAACTCTGTGTAATAGGCTAAATTAAGAAGAATGCCCTGAAATAACGCACCACGTTTTTTGTGGCTGCACATGAACTTCTCCCTGAATCTCCCTATTCATAGCCCACCCCTTAAACTACTAGTCAACACTAGTTCTCATTCATTTCATTGGGTGATAACAGAGGGGCTAGCATTAGCTGGAAGCTAAATTTGAAGAGTACTTTGTCTTGGGTTGTAAACGTTAATCTACAAGGTCATATCAACGCTGAATTGCAGGGTTGCTATTAACCACACTTTCCTTGACTCCCCCAGCCTGCATCATAGATCCAACAAGCCCTGGGCTGTGGAGAAGGGGATTGTGAACTCACTAGTATAATTTTTAATAATTAATTATTAATAACTATTAATATAACTATTAATTATTAATAGTTAATAGTTTTTTTTTTATTCCCTGGAGATGTCTATGGAGATTCTTAGTTGGGTCATGGTGGTCCCAAGGTGCTTTTTTTTTCAAGAGGCAACTGGATTTTCTGATTTTCATCCAAGAAGCGAAACGTCTTCAAAGAAAAACCAGAAAGTCCAGTTGCCTCTTAAAAAAAAAAAAGCACCTTTGGTATTTATGTTATTCTATTTCTGTTACATTATGTTTTTAATTTTTCTTGTATGATGCTTTGAGTTATTTGCTAATTAGGGAGCCTTACACATTAAATCAATAAATACATTAAACACTTGGGTGCATTAGAATTAGCCTTGTTATGCCATCTCTCTCTGTGTTTCTTCCTCTTTCTCTCAGAATTTATAGATCAGGAACTGCAGTTTTTCCTAGAACCTTTTGATGTGTAAATTAAACATTTCTAATTTCTACATTTTTTTTTGAAGTGGCACTTCCTTATTGGATGAAGACAGCTTTGAAAATGCCCTGTCCAGACAAGGGCAGATAAGATTCTATGCCCATTTTTCTAATCTAAGCCATCATTCTTACCATTGGCCATGCTGGCAGGATTTGCTGGAAAGCTGGAAACCAGCAACAACTGAGAGGCCATAGATTGCACAGGATTTACTCAGCAAGGTAAGGGGATACATTGAGAAGGGATCATAGAGGTAATTTTGTGCTCTGTTATTTTAAACTATCAGCTGATGTTTGCATTGTTTTTCATGCATATTTTGTAATATGGGAACTGCATTTGAAAAGACTAAAATGAAATAAATGGATTAAAAAGAAATCTTTCCTGACAAAAAGTAATATTTTTTTAAGAATGTGAAAGTATTGTGAAAAGGGATTTCTTAGATCATTTCATTCAGGAATCAAACAGGGTACCTCTGAATATCAATGTATGTATCACTTCATTAACCCTGACTGATCACATGAAAAATAAGCAGGGTCAGACCTGGCTAGTACTTCCAGGATTGTAGAGTAGACTGGAAACTTTGAAAAAAAATACAAGAAATTAATGACAAATCATTTACATATTATTGTCAGGATGCTGGATTGCACAAACATCACTTATATCCCAGAGTAAACATGTTCTGAAGTTTCCATAGCTCTATAGTAACAAGTACATATGTAGTACTCATTACTTTACGCTCTTCTACAGTTTTAGTATTTACATTCGCTAACATTTTTTTAATCTTCTTGTTGTAATAGTCACTCCATCTAATTATTCTGGAGAAGGGTTATGGTCATTCAGTGGTAGACTTTACAGTATACACCTTTGAATCAAGACTCAAAAATATTCCTATCTGACTATCCGCAGAACTATTGACAGTCAGTGCATAACGTTTTTAGGGTGAAGATCATAGATGGCCTCTTAATAGCATGCCAAGAATAGATACTCCAAAGTGCATTGGGTTGAGATGAAAACTAAATTTGATTTAATTTGTAATGGATTACAATTAAATTATATTTAAATAGAATTCTACCCCCTATGTGTAACAATGTTCATTAAAGAGTATGTGTGCCGACAAGATAGAACCTGGAGACTGATTTAGCATACTGAATTTCTGTAAAAGTGAATCTGAGGAGCTATAGGAAGAAATAAAAGCAACAAACTGTAAAAAAAAAAGTGGAAATGTATTCTTAGAATTTCAAAAAAGAAAAAAAAAGCCATGTGTTTCCAGAATAAGCTGTTATGATAGCCAAAGAATGATGGAAGATGAAAATCCTAAACAACAAGAACATTTATTTATTAGATTTTTATCCTGCCCTTTTACTTTATAAATCACCCAAGGGAGCAAACATATATAATACTCCTTCCTCCTATTTTTCCCACAAAAATAACCCTGTGAGATGAGTTGGGCTGAAAGAGAGTAAGTGGTCCAAAGTCACTCAACAACTTTTCATGCCTAAGGAGGGACTAGAATTCATGGTCTCCTTGTTTCTAGGCCAGCACCTTAACCAATATAAAGCAAGAAAAGGCAAGGAAATGTATATTTAAGTCAAGAATGGCAACAAATGGAGCACTAGTACTACCCTAGGATCAGAAAAGGAAACTAAGAGGTGCTTTTAAGAAGCTAATAGAAATCACAAGTAAATGTACAAATATGGTAAGAATCCTTAAAAACAATTACGGAAGGAATTTATCAGAGGCAAATGTGACTAAAGATAAAACTATTACATTAAATGATACATTGGCAAAAAGATGTGTAGGAAGAGAACCTGTAACTTACTCAGAGTCATTGTGAGCTGGGCTGCATATACATGTAACTAATAATATTCAAGAACTGTTTTTGCTAGAAAGTGAGACATGATTAAGCAGTAGACCGATTGATGAATAGAAAAGCACTAGGCACAAATTATTCATAACTCAATGAATAATTTTAAAACTGCAGAAGAAGCAGTTTAAGCGCTCCTGCTGATATGTTGACAAATGTGAAATAAGAGTGTGTAGTTTGGAGAAGAGACAAGATTGATGTGTAAGATACCTGAAGAAGAGGGGAAAGGTGCAAATTACCAAATAGTTGCATTAATTACTCAAACTTGGAAATTTTGCTTACAAACTTACAAATAAAGAATAGAGTGATGTATTAGGACTGAAATATCAAATGAACAGAACAGTTTTAGAACAGGGAGAAAAATAGTGAATTCATTTAGCTAATATATACAGTATTAAGATGGATAATGTTTGTTTCATGGAATACAGAAAGACTTCTGATTGCATCAACTGTGCCAGAAGTTGCAGTATATTAGGGCTAATTGGTATGCTCACCTGATTATTTTTCTAAGAACATGTTACAATAAATAAGAAATTATTGTTAAGAGCTGGAGAAATAGAGTGGCTCAGAGTAGGAAAAGACACTGATATTCTATAACATTACCGTAATAGAAAAGGATAGGAGAAGAACATACATACATAAATATCCATGAGAGTAAACAGTGTATGCAGAGAAATGGATTAAGCAAATAACAGCTGGAATAAATCACTACTTGTTTGGAATGTACAATACCATATTGTTAATCAAAAGTAAAAAAAAAAGACTTCAAACTCATTTGAAAGTAAAAATGGAAAATAGAAAGTGAAAATTCTGGGCTATTGTTAAATATTGAGAAGATAAACTGGCAGGTATATGTTGCTTTTATTTACATTCTTCTGATATATTCAGATTTTTGTCACGTTATTTCCAGAGGGAGTTTTTTTTGCTTTTATGAGACTCCTAATTGTTAGCTGCTCAGAGCTTTAGAGAATGGGTAGCATGCAAAAATATTAATACAATACTATGAATATTATCAGCCAGCATGTTCAGTGAATGTGTAATTGACAACAAAGAAGTGAAGGTAGTAGTTTTATTTTGATAAAATAATAGAGAAGGGTGGTGTTTTAGACAAATAAAGATAAGATTAATCTTAGCTGGCAGTGACAAAATTAGAAAAAAAAAATCACAATGCACATTTCTATGAAAATGAAGATCATAATAGCTAAGCACCACGGTAGCACAGTGGTTAGAATGCAGTATTGCAGGCTACTTCTGCTGATTGCTGGCTACCAACAATTCGGCAGTTCGAATCTCACCAGCTCAAGGATGATTCAGCCTGCCATCCTTCCGAGGTCGGTAAAATGAGGACCCAAATTGTTGGGGGAAATATGCTGACTCTGTAAAACCTCTTAGAGATGGCTGTAAAGTATTGTGAAGCAGTATATAAAAATAAGTGCTATTTGTAATAGTTAAAGTTTGGACCTTTCCATAATACATGGCTATGAAAGTTGGACATTCTAAAAAAAGTAACAAAAGTATAGATAACTTCTAATTATGACTTATAAAATTTGAAAGTGGATAATGAGAGTACCAGATATTGCAAAAACAGCAACAACAACCACTCTTAGGCCAACTAAAGACTGCCTGCCTTCTATGTACTGATGATGATGATGTTCATCCATCATGTTCGAAGAGGACCTTGACATCTAACAGGTTGTAGGCTGTCCACGGTGTGTTCCCAGGTGGCTTGTAAGGCCTATATGGGCACAAAATCTTCTGCCACATGTCGGGCAGACGTGTGGGCACCAGTGTTGCAGCATTGGCAGCTCTGGCTTTGGAGTGCTCACTTCTCTTGTGCTATGGTTGTTCTTCTGTCTTCAAATGTCTGCCAGCCTTAGTGGGTCAACGTGCACCATGTACTGATGATCAGCAAGTAGAAAACTCACATACTTTAAGGAAATGATGTGAATAGAAAAACCAGGAAAAAAAGCATTCTTCATAGGGTTTTGAAGAGAGGAAGAGTAGAAAACCATAAATGATGATAGATGTGATCAGTTGGCATATCAATGGAAGAACTAAAAAAATGTATTATAAGAGGCAAGTAAGTACAGCAGACATGTGTCTATTCAGTCATCAAGAGTCAAGCTCAATTCTGTAGTACCTAACTAATTCATTCAGTCATATCAAACATTTCATTTTCTTGTCAATTTAAGAAGCCTATTCAGAGTTAAAGCTAAGACTTTGCATAAGGCCGACTTCTCATTAGATGTATAGGATTTAAAAAAAAAAAATCACTGAAGTCATTAATGTTTAAATCAGTGCAAGAAAATTAATCTCCATTTTTAATCCTGTTGAGGTCATGCCAGAAAGGCTAAATAAATACATCAGGGTTGTAAGTGAACTTTTTTATAAAGAAAAATCCTCCCTTATTTTCATTCAAGAAAAGAAAAAAATCTGTATAACTTCAGAACGGATACAGTTGTGCTACTAGGTTGGCAGCTTATTTTTTTTTTTAAAAAAAATAAAAAATATTGATCTTTTCTTGACATACCCCAGTACATCTCTGGAATTATTTCACTTCTCAACGGTACTCTAGAGAAGCAGCAACTAGAGTATAGAGATGTTAAGATAGCTAAGAAAGGGATTTTGAAGTTGGATCTCATCCATCAAGACCAAACCTCTCTCCATCTCTGTCTTTGGAGGACTTCACCTCAGGAAATGTATTTTATTGTTTCAGTTATTCATTAGCAGTTTTTATCTTAAATTTTGTCTCAGAGCTCAAGTCAGTGGTCTGAAGCCTACCTAATACTTGGGAAATGAGTTTCAGGTTAACCAGGCATCTAGGAAAGAACTTAAATCTCAATCAAACTGAGATAATAAGCTGTAGAACTCCAGTTCTTTTCTAATTGTGAAAACATGACCTATTCATTAATCATTTTTTTCTTTATGAGTTCTGAAACAGGTGTTTCTACTGTCAAGCGCTTGGAGGAGCCATTAGCTGATTGGCTGACTGTTTTCTCCCATCTGTTTGGATTATATTTACCACAATTAGCACTTTAGCCAAATCACTCTAATCTTCTTACTTTTCACCAGCTATCCTCCCCACCCCAAAAGCACCAAAGATGCTTTGCAAGATGATTTTATAAACAAAAGCAGTTCCCAGATCGTCAGCCAGTAGTACCCCTTGATCAGAATTATTAAATGCATATACTACACTATGGTAGTAAAGTATGGATTTCCACTATTGTTTTTAATCAACATTTCTGAATCTCGTGTCAGCATAAAAGATCATTAACATATAAAAGGTAGGATAGTGGCAACTTTCTATCTGCATGGCATTATTTTGAGTACAAAAAAAGTTGTACTCAACTTTTTAATGAGATTTGCATTTATAAAAACATAACCAATTACAATATTTATTTTAAATTTGTAACCATGGTGCACTCAGTGTATGCGAATTAGTTCAAGAGAAGAGTTCATTCTGAATTGAGAATCTCACTGCCCACCTGCAACTACCTATTGAGCATCACTAAATCCATGAAATAGCAAAATCTCAAGGAAGAGTTGGTTGGCGGTTTAGTGGCAATTATACTCTTTCCCCATACTGCTGCCAACAATGGGAATGACAACTTCTATGCTAATTTGAAATCCAGCGAGCTGTAATTCCAGTGTCCTGGACAGCTCTCACTTAGAAAAGAGTAAATTAGGACATAGGACATCTGTTGCACATTGTGTCATCCCTTTATACCTATAAGCTCTTTTGACCTCTAAGGGCAAATTGTGAGATAGACAAGGGAAATGATCTTCACAGATATCCTTAGGAGAGTAGGAAGAAAGAGAAGAGGGTGTCAGATTGATTAAAAATTGCCTTGTGGCATATACAAAAGAGCAGAGTTTGTGAAATGACAGCCTAATGTTGCTTTCATCACAACCCTGATGGCATATGAATTAAATAAATAAATAAAATGGTGTTTTCATCTTGTCATTGCCACTAATTTCTTTATACCAGCTTTGTGCAGTCATGTGTAATATAAATGCAAGGCTAATATTCTAATCCTCGTATCTTTATTCAACTCAACATTGTAGAAAAGACACAAGAATCCAGTCAAAGTTCCCACTCTCTACCTAGGTTTTTTTGGGTGGGGGAAGGGTGGGTTGGTTTGACAATGGGGATAACCATAATATAAACAAAATTGAATGTTCATCTTTCAAACAGTTTGTAGATTTTGAGACTCTAGTGTTGGAAGTTGGAGCCCATCCCTCCCCCTAGGAAATATTTTGAGATACACTAGAAACTCAGAAGGCAGAAACTCATCCCCCACCTTTGCTAACGGCCCATTAAGTCTCTAAGCCAGCCTATTCTCCATAACAAAGGCCAGTCCATAGGATACCTCCATAATAGGAATTGCCCACAGCCTACAAAGTTAGCTAAGACCCCCACCCCCTGGGAGTCTGACAGCC
>JANHJO010008704.1:14414-28567 GCA_032468235.1 Pseudoxyrhopus heterurus | reverse complement strand
TCTATCTTTCTTGTTCAATCTAAACATTTCTCTATTGTGTATAGGCAAAGTTGGTTCTGGGTATCATTCATATTAATCCAAATTCACGCTAACCATGTTAGTAATCTCTATCACATTTATTAAATTTAAGTAATCTCATGCAACCCTGAGATGCTGCAACCATAAAAAATACATGCCAGGTGCCTGAATTGGATCATATGACTGTGGGGATGCTGTGATGGTCATAAGTGTGAGGGCTGGTCATAAGTCACTTTTATCAGTAATGTCATAACTTCCAATGGTCATTAAACAAATGGTTATAAGTTGAAGACTACATGTATGAGTATTTCTTTTAATCAGGATCAAAAATTTGGATGGGGAAATAGACCTTCTGTTTTGATATTTCACATAATGAAGAAAGATGCCAAAAAGCATGTGATCACAATTCCACATCTAATATTTTGGCTCATTATTTGAGCGAATAATTTTCTTAATCTATTAAAGGCATCTCAGAGTACTTTTATTATTAATTTAAATCTCAACCGTGTCAATCTATATCATACATGTATGTCTACATATATATGTGCATGTTTGTGTCTATATCTGAAATCACACAATATAGTTTATTAATAACTACTAAGCTTTTTGAATTACGTGCACACTGCAATTTAGTATCAACATTAGCAACTTTTAATATAACACTTCATAATACATGCAGCCACATTTATTGCATGTATAACACAAATGTTGCATTGGGGTATCTGTATAGGCATCCTGTTATAATATGCATACTGCTTTCTTGACTAGGAAGACACTATGCAGTTCTGATATTTGCAAAATAGAATTTATATTTCTCAACCTGACAGTGCTGCAGGATTTTTTTTTTTTTACAAAAGAATAAGATTTTTAAAAAATTTGTGCATTTATTCTGGGTTTTCTTTTTGAAGATTATGACAACGAGGAGGTTTTGACTTATGAAGAAATGTCACTTTATCACCAGCCAGCAAATAGGAAACGACCTATTGTCCTGATTGGTCCCCAGAATTGTGGTCAAAATGAACTGTGGCAAAGATTAATGAATAATGAAGCTGACAGATTTGCTTCTGCAGTTCCTCGTAAGTTGAAATTGTGGGCATCTCATTGCTCTATTTCTTAATATGTCATTTTCTAGCTTAGTACCCTTGACATATAGTGATATTGAGGAAAGATGCTTTAGTTTAATCTTCCTTAGTTGTGTACTTGTTATTATATATGTAATTAATAAACATGAAGTCATCATAAAGAGAAATTTGTCAATCTCATTCACAAAAATTTCACATTACCAATTTAGTTATTTCTCATTTTTAAGAATGTATTATTCTGTTTATGTTTCAGTAATTTCAATTGCATGTTTCGTTCTCTGCATCCTATGTTCAGCAGGGTTCTTAATGTTTGGAAATGTGCTATATATGACTGTATATATGCCATATGTTACAACATGTAACAATTTTTGAACCCATTTAAAGAATGAAGTCTTTAGGATATAAAACTAAAAGTTTTAATTTAGCTCAAGGACACTCGACTGAAAAAAGGTTTTTGCAGACAACTGTTTTTCATAAAGTCTTGAAAATTGATACATTATAATACTATTCATGCTCAAGATTTATTAAGTCTGCTTATTGGTCTTTTTTAGATACAACACGAAATAGGAGGGACAATGAAGTAGCTGGCAGGGATTACCATTTTGTATCAAGACAAGTATTTGAGACTGATATTACATCAGGAAAGTTTATTGAGCATGGTGAATTTGAGAAGAATCTGTATGGTACCAGCATAGACTCTGTCCGGCAGGTGATCAATTCTGGAAAGATATGTCTCTTAAATCTTCATACACAGGTAATGACATAGGTTTTGGACTCTAAAGTTTTAAATTTATTTTGTTTGTTTGTTTATGTCCTGCCTATTTTTAAAAATAGTTCAAGGTGGAGAACCTATCCAATACATTTTCTTTCTCCTATTTTCCCCACAACAACCCTGCGAGGTGGGTTGGGCTGAGAGAGAGTGACTGGCCCAAGGTCACCCAGCCAGCTTTCATGGTTAAGGCAGGACAAACTCATAGTTTTCTGCTTTCTAAGCTAGTGCCTTAAGCATTAGACCAAACTGGCTCTCAGCTTCAGAATATTTTTGATTAAACTTTTGTCAGCTTTAGAAGTCATTTTTCTTAGAAGCTTCTATGCTGCCACATTTTAGTGCCTGGGAAATTGGGAGGGGGGATTTTAGAGAGAGGTGAAAGTTTAGACATAACAACATTCTTCTTCTGAGTCAAGGCCGTGCCATCCTGCACCTGGGGTAGGAATGGTTGAAGGTGTTGGAATAAGCAATTCCCTTCAGAAGGAATGTCTCCAGTTGGGATGACCAGTGATTGGACCATGTGACAGATGGGTGCAGAGATGGGTTTTGGATTTCAGCTACAAAGGGAAAACCCAGAACTTTCAGATTCGGGTTTCCCAGATGTGCCAACATGACTTCTCTAAATAAATTCTTGCTTGGATGAACTTTGTCTCTGAGTGCTGAATGGATATGGGGAAGTTTCTTTGGAATGCTGACAGTACAATGAAAGTAATGTCCTGCAGAGATAACTATCAAATACATAATTTTGCATTCTCTCCCTTTCTGTCTCTTTCTTTAAATTTTTAAATTATTATTGCAACATTTCATGGAGCTCTTTGAAGACAGCCCAGAAGCTGCAGATGGTACAAGATGGTGCAAAAAAAGCAGCAGCCCGTAAGCTGGAAAGTAAGAGCTAATATTCACAAATTACCATAGTGTTGCATGATCTAAACAGGCTTTAGAATACCATTCAAAGTGCTGCTTTTAACCTATAAAGCCCTATAAGGTTTGGTGTATCATCCACATCTCCCATACAGGTATGCTAAAAGTTCCTACCTGTGAAAGATTGAGAAGAGAGCTAGATATCAATGTTTTTTGGCTGTGACTTCAAACCTTTGGAACAAGCTCGCATAAGATTATATCTCATCTTATCTCCTAGCATTCAGAAAAACAATGAGAATTAAGATGTTGGTCATTTAAGATACCTTCCAATATTTTATAAAGCTACGATCATTTTTATTATTTGTTATTTGTTAAAGACTTGTATGGCTACCCATCTTATATATAATAAATATCCAATTAATATTAATTGAATTAATATTCAATTACTTCAATGTTTCATCATATTTTTGAAAAAATGTATACAAGTGGTCGCAGGATAATGTTGTAAATCAGCAGGTGTCCTTGGGAAGGATGGTAGAATAGAAATACAATTAATAAATAAATGGACCCTCATTTGTTTGTCTCATTGGTAGCCCTACTCAAATATAGATTCAATTTTTTTAAAAAAAAATCAACCAGTTATATTGGATTGCACTGATTCTGCAAGTTATACAAAAGCAGAATCTAAATTAGATATTTGTGCGGGGGCTTTAAAATGATATTGATTTAACACAAGGAAACCTCATGTTAGGAATTCCCCCTTGGAAACTGGTGCATATAATAAACACAAAGGTATCATAAGTCTCCAGTATTCACAGCACTCTTGTGGAGCAAAAAAGGACATCCCGTAGCCTTCCAGCCACTGTTTCATTAGTCAGCATGGCTAATATCAATCATTATAGAAAGTACAGTCCAATATCTGCAGGGCTACAGAATGCTTATCCTTTCTATAAAGAGTTCTTCCGGAATGCACTAGTTCATTATTATTTAAGATTCTATGCAAATCTTATCATACACATTTTTCTAAGACATGATATAAAATAAAATTGGGCATAATATTATAAAAATAAAATCAGAATGCAGTGGGAGGAGAAAAACAGTCATTGGGGCAACAGCTCCTTTTCTGGCTGATAGATGAAGCCAAGCTTGTATTTCTTTCCTCTTTTAACTTCATCGCATACAAAGTAGGATACATGAGAAAAATATCACTTATGTATATGAGCACTGCTGATGAATATTCATGCTGACCCTCAAAATATTTTATTATTCTCTTTACCAACTATAGGCATTTTTTTTTAAAAAAAATTCTTCAATATGACTTTCAACAGGTCTATTCTGCCTGAAAGGCAAATAGAAACACGTAATATTCATATTAATTGAACTGATGCAATGCACAAGTGCAATACATCCCTATTCTATTGAGCCTTGTAAGAAAGATACAAGATCACCTGGGATGTATGATATTTCATACGATCTTTGCTACTTTGTCTTTACTGAACCAAAAATAATGTAAACATGTCTGTCTGTATTACATATACAAGTAGGGCAAAACTGGAAGATATATCATGCCCTTGAGTTGCATGCTGCTATTTAAATATCACTCAATGATCTCTTTTATCCCAAAATTCTGCTCTTCAGATGTAACATGGTTTCTAAGGTTTTTTTCCCCATCTTTCCACTACCCTTTCCCAGAAACCAAAAATGAGAGCTTACAATAACTGTAAAAATCTGTGTATAGAGAAATGTACCGTAGACAGCAGCAATGTAACTGTTTCTCTATAATGCAAATTGAGCCAGATGAATTTGCATAACAAACTCTGAATAATTTGAATCTGATACCCTGAAAGTTGTGCTACTACAGAAGTCTTGGAATCTCACTGCAAAATGAAATGGATGTGTAACAAAAAGTATTTTTGGTTCACTGCTAATCTGAGGCCTGTTATCATTCCCAATCCAATCCAGAGCATTCACCTAAATCAATGTGCAACATTTCTCTGGCTGGGCTCATGTTCTCTTGATTCTTGGCCCAAGCAAAAAGCAAAATGTTCAAGAGAGCAGATTGCCCTGAATTTCATTGCTCTAATAATTGGGGTCTTTGTTCACATTCACAGTATGTTAACAGATGGGGCAGTTTGCCTGGGTAGCAGCCAAATAATTCAGTCTCACCAAGCAAAGACAGATTTACCTGGCAATGCCTTCTTCCTTATAAAAGGTAATAAACAAAACAATCTTACAAACAGAGGAACAACAGTGGACTGTGCCACGCCATTTATAGACATTTTTTTTTAAAAAAAATCATAATCTTCAATATGAGGGTTAGAAGTTAATGGGCAGCTGCATATGAAGGAACGAGGCCCAAATGCACAGCCAAACCAAGCGGATGGCTGTGTTTACATCAGATAGCACACAGATTAAAATATATGTCTTAGAATCTGTCACAATGGCAGAAATAATTCCATGGCGTAACTCTCACGTTGTACACTACAGTCTATTGAAGGAATTGACGCACAAAGATATTAGTTTTCAAAATAAATATATGAAGGACAGACAAGCATGGTAGAAAGAAAGGATTTATAGTTTAGGAAAGCTAAGTAAATCTAAATGACTAACTATATATGCTATATGAAATGTGTGTGTGTATGTATTTGTAATCCTTCATTTTGAATTATTTAATCCAAGAGAATACATATTTTCTAATCTTCTCATGTATAACGAATATATATAGATGTATACTATACATATACTGTAAACTGTACAGTATACAGAAATAAATCACTACTGATTTTTTAGAAATATTTAAATACCTTTCTTGTATGTTGATAGAAAAAATGTATTTATGCATTTAATTAAAAACTGTATATGCTACCCTTTTTTTGCAAGATTTAATGGAATATTATAACTTACAGTACTATGAATAAAGGCATGTCCAAAAAGAGAAGGAAAATGAACATGAGAATCATTATGAGTGTATACAGGGGGTTCAGCTGTAGTCCACAAGTGTTTGGGTGATCAGAATCAGGACTGCAGAAATAACTTGTCAATATAACTGTTTAGTGCTACCACTTTTAATGCCATTTAGATATGTCAACTTATAGGGCAGCATACACTGTGGGGAATAGGCAGAGGGGAGAGATGGATGACAGGATGTGAAAAAGGCAAGGAAAGGCCAGGAGCTGGAAATGTTGCCTACGTAGGAAATGACACACACCTGGAAAAAAAGAAGAGTGGTAAATTAAATTAACAACAAGAGCTTTGGGATTTTGTCAGTGGCATAGAGGTGGCAAGATTAACTGCAAACAGAACAAATAGGCAAGAGCAACTGGTTATTGTGTGTTTTACACCTCACCGGGGCATATCCTTGCAACTTCTCTTTTCTCCTTTACAATCCCCATGACTCTTTAGTGGCACCTATGTTAAAGTTAAAAGTAGTATTTTCTCCTAATTCCAACACCATCTTCCATTACCTTGGAGGGAAGTTAGATCCGCCTCTGTTACTTCTGTTCCGGGAACAGCCAAATGTTGTCCATATTTGAGAGCACCATTCTTTATAGAGTGTTAAAGGTTTTCTCCTGTACAGGCTTTATCCTTTGGTTTTGGACCATCCTTTTTCCACATGTCATCAGCCAAGGAAAGAAACAACCACCAATCTGGGCACCACAACAAAATAAGGTGGATCTCATTTGTAGACACTGCATGATATTCCTTAGACTTGTTTCACAGTTGCTTCTGCAAACACCTTTCGGGTATCTCCCAAGTTAAAACAGTGTGAAAGAAAGGAATATATGGGATGACAACAGCTGACACATTACCCCAGAAAGGAGGGAGGCAGACAGAACTATCACATGCTATGAGGTAGGTCCTGTAAAGATCTAAAAGAGAAAGTAACTAACTCCTAGATAAAAGTGCCTTTTCTTACTTCAGGCAGGGGAAAGAGAAAAACATTTTGATGTAGTGGTTAAGGGGATGGCCTAGAAACCAGGAAACTGTGAGTTCTTGTCCTGCCTTAAGCATGAGAGAACAGCTGGGTGACTTTGGGCCAGTCATTTTCTTTCAACTCATCTTACTTCACAGGGTTAGAGAAAATAGTAGAAGGGAGGAGTATTAATGTTTGCCGCCTTGAAATGCATATAAAAAAGGCAGAATAAAAATCTAATAAATAAATAAAACTGACAAATATGGGGAAAGTTACACCTGTCTTCCTTGTAAAAAGCTTGCAGAGTAGGTGGTAATAAAAGCAGGAGAGAATGGAGAAAATCAGTATGAAAGACTCTCAAAAACGAAGTGTTAACGGGGAGGGCAGACGTTGCCAGAGAAATGGCTGCAGTGAATGTTAGCTTAGAGACAAGATGGAAGAGGAAGCGTCTGCAGCTCCTCTCTGAGAGAAGAGATGGTTCTTCCTGCAAGGAATGTTCATTGATATTGATTTCCCAGGCTATTTATTGGCATTTTTTTATTTAATTATTATTGTCATTGCTATTGTGTCCTTTTAACCTAATTTCTGAATGAGGTATCTGAGCCACTCAGAATACTTCGTTGATTGAAGTACTATATAAATTACATACTGTAAATCAATAAATAATTAGTGTATAAGCCGTACTATTATCTCTGTGTAAATTATATAAATAAATAAATTTTCCAAATATAACTCTGACTATACTCATAATATGTCACCTGACTATGCCTTCAAATTAATGGGTGATCTCCAAAATAATTGCAGAACTTTACACACCTTGAAGCAGTGGGATAGCACCAACTCAAGGGGAAAATAACACTTTAAAACCAGTTCACCCGATAATGTAAGGCCTGGAGATATGATTAAAATGTCATAAAACGAAAAGAATAGAATGCTGTTGTCGGGGCATGACTGTATACGGTAAACCACAAGCTGTGGCAAGGCCTGAATCATAATATCAGGCTTAAAACTTTTTAATAATCTTTATCATAAGATTTCACACACAGCCAATTTAATCTGCCAAACATTGCCCCAAAGAAGAACAAAGGACACTTGAGCAAGAAATGCAGTAGCCAACTATGTGCATATAATTAGCAAAATGTAACTATCATCCACTTAACATTACTTCTCTTTGGAAAAGAGCTTATCTCCAGGTGTCAGAGGTATGTAAAAAAAAAATGAAGTGGCTCACATAATTTTTCACATATTTTTAGGGATGGAGGGGGGATTCAAGTAGGGGATATCTGGAAATTTGACTTCATGAAATAAAATAATTAATCAAAGAAATTACAACTGTGAGAGTGTACTACATATGACACCTACATGGAAGAGTCTATACATGGCTGTATTAAATAGAAATTTCAATCTGTATATGATTTTTACCCTTCTTTCTAAATGGGTAATTGTTCTTTATAAAGAAAATATAAACATTTCATGTGTTTTTTGTAGATAAAAGGACATCTAGAACATTCAGAATAAGTGAAACAATAGTAAACAATTAGTAATTTAAGACTGCTTACCATGCTTTTTTTTCTATCTGTGAAAATTTCTATACACCAATTAGATTTATACTATATATATAGATGAGCACATGAATGATTTGCTAGGTAGTGGTGTTTCAATATCTTTCATTATAATTCCCATACTATTCATCCTGTGCAACTTTCTGTATGCTTATTTAAATTCACCCCCAGAACTAATTTGTAGAATGAAATCCATCTGAGCTCAGGTGATGCAGTCATTCAGCGAGTCATTACAAACCCAGATCCAATTTTACAACTATTTTTATCAGAGTCATTAAGTGAATCATGCAGGTTATGTGAATCAGTCATTAAGCAAATTAACTTTCCCCCCCATCATAAATACCAGATGGTTTCCAAACACCCAAAGTGCAATTGTTTATTTGTTTGTTTGGATCCCACCTTTATTATTTTTACAAATTACTTAAAGTGGCGCACATATCCAACACACCTTACTCTTCCTATTTATGTGACTTCAGGGATGGTGCGATGGTTGTAACTTTGAGGACAGGTCTTAAGTCACTTTTTCCAAGGCCATCAGAAGTTTAAACCATCATTAAACAAACTATCATAAGTCAAGGACTAACTATATACACACATAAACACAGAGACTCTTAACTTTAGGTATGTATGCGCTGGTTTTATATTTATATTCCTTCATTGAAATGACTCCTGTATATGAAAACTATGTAATTACTAATTTTCCTCATAGGGAGAGAAGGAACAAACTGCATAAATTTTAAACCACTATCTTATTACTTCATATATTTGAAGCCAAGATTTAAATGTGCACTGTATGCTTCCTATAATTACACAATTGTATCATGTATGTGTATATGCTACTCTATACTTGTTTCTTTAACTGTAATTGACAAGCTGTGGGTTTATACAAGTACTGTATGTTTCTATTCTATTTCTAAACCATTTTTATCTGGTTATCAATTTGTGTATTTCTAACTATGATGTCCCAAGATGTATGTTATTTATCTCTGTGTGTGTGCATGCACGTACACAGACACACATGCTTCAGTGTGTATATAGCACACATTGGTGTATATACCTTTTGATATGTCATCAATCAGTATTTTTAAAGATAACGTCTGTATATGAAACTTCGTACATTTATATGTACATATTTCAGATGTATATTTATCCTGTAAATCTGTCTCTGAGGATATACATTATATCACAGAAAGCTTTACTGAATTCTATCTAATGTTGTATCTTTGAGTTTCATAGTGGCAATATTTGTGTTCTATTTCTATGAATTTAACTATAACCTTAAAATTAATTAAACTCAATTAAAAATAAATCCATCATGTATTTCAGATGTTCATTCTGCATTCTGAGTTGGTAATGTGTTTGTTTATAGCTCTTAGAAGCATCACACATTTATTCACACTATCATTTTAATATAATAGCAGCTCACAACTGTGTTACCCCATCTTGGCTTTCTGAAAATTTTTGCTAGATTAAGGGTTACCCAGGTAAAGATAATTATTTTCTCATTCTCTTCCAATCTATTATCACAGTTTGCTATGAATTAAGCCTTTTTTTTTAACTGCAGTTCATCTTTGGGGGGGCATGCTGTGCTAGCTAAGTGTGCTTTTAAAATGGAAGATCTTCACTTTATATTTTAAAAAAATAACCTTTATTTGGGGTTAAAGAAGAAAGAGACCCTATCTGTGAAATAGTTTCAGAGCTCGAGAACAAATATGGTGTGACACTTTTCTTTTAAAAGCCTTGTTCTCCAGGGTATTCAGAGCGTATCTTATAATTTGTTCTGTGTCCATTGTTGATTTGTGTTGGTTGGTATTGCTTTAATATTTTAGATTACAAGATATGTTATTTAACTTTATCACCATAATAATGAAGTGGTAGTACATACTAGAATGAAAAATGGTGAATATATATTTTATGAAAATATTGAAAAAGAGAACTAAATACAGAGAAGTGCAAGAAAACTTGACACTGCAGCTTCTTCTATGCCCTCACCTAAACCTAATCCTTCTTCACACCAAATCCCCACTCCTTCCTAATCCTGCCATACAAGTATTCTTTGTTTAAAAGTCAAGGCCACGGAATATATGCCAGATCAACGGAAGAGGTTGTGGAGATGTTTCTCTGCCAAAGTTCAGTTTGGGATCTGGAGGAATCCAGGCAAATTCTCTCAGTTAAAGCACTGGTCACCTTTCAGTCTGATTTCTTCCAATTTGTCATTTGGTACTATGAATGAAAGTTGTGGAAGACACCAGCGAAAAAGACGTTCTTATATCATGCACAGGATCCATTTGAAACTTCCTACGCTGGTTTTCTTGCACAGTTATTGCGAATGTGTGGATGACATCAGTGTTGGAAAAAAAGTGGCTTTAGTAATTGTCCATTCTATTTCCAGGTGATGCTGAAGAATTGAAGAAAGAAAAAACAACCGTAGATTCCATGTTAAGATTTGAATCGATTTTTTGTTCTAAAATGGAAATGCTGGAAAGAATTCGCAGCTCCTTTCTTTCACTATAACTGCACAAACAATTGCAGACAATGGCTTTAAGCCTCCCATGATAACTGTCCTTGGGAGTGTGAATAGAAAAACAGTGTCTCAGCCTTGTAGGTGAGTATTTCCAGCACGGGGAAAGTTTGCAGACGGGAGCCCTGCTAAACTGGATGCATCGGGAGAAGGGACCCTGCCTCGCTCTGCCGGAACAGCCACAGCTGAACAAAAAGGCTCCGATGCCAAGCTCTCCGCGCCCACTCAACCCAACGCTGGCACGCACACTCGCACGCCCCCCCCCCGATAAATGCCAATGTTCAAAGTTCAAGATGCGCTGGGAGGGGGGGGGAACCTCCTTAGCCTTGATCAATCCAAATACGTGAGCTCTTCTGCCCACGCCGCTGACGGGAACGAAGCTTGTGCGCTAGCCAGCCGCCTTTGCGAAGGAGCGCATGAGAGAAACCCAGCGCCTTTTTTTGCTGCCCGTGGTCACCAACAGTCCATCGCCCCAGCCAAATCTGTGAAAAAAGGCAGGGCAGGAGGTGCGCCCTTCCCCACTCGGGTCGCACGCTGTGTTGCAAGACAGCGGAAGCGAGGGAGGGTGGGAGGCCCGATAGCCACGCTCCAGGCACGCACCTGTCGCCCTAACTCCAGCGAGTAGGCTAGAAATCCCCGCCCCTTCAGAAACCGCTCTCCACGCCCCCTTTGCCCCCTGCCTCTTGGCTCCGCCCTTCGCTCACACGCGCGCGCGCTCTCCCAGCGCAGGTAAAGTTTAGACTCCCACTCGCGGAAGGGGAACGTAGGTAGATGTCACCGAGATCCTGGGCTATTTATAGAAGCGCCAGGCGAACGTGGCTGCCGGTGGGGGGAAATCTACCTCGCACCGGCCTCTCCCGAGCTGTGAAGGACCGTCACCCTCGCCTCTCCTTACAACCACAGCGGAGCCGGGAGGATGGAAAAGAAACGGTGCCAAGGCGGTACATTCGTTGCGCTCTCGCTCTCTCGGCATTTCTATCACGGCCCCCTCGGCTGCCTGGGAAGGATTGCAAGGCAAACAGGGTCCTTTTCTAGCCTGCGGGGGGCTTTTCGGCGATCCCCCCAACCGCCCCTGGTTTTATGGGGGACAGGTCCTTCCACCTGTTTCGCAGACGGAAGGCTCGAGAGCCTAAAGGGGTGTGGTGATCATGGAGGGAGCCCTCACCTCTTACCCCTTTCCCGCGCCTTGCTTCCCGGATCGGTCGCGTCCCGTTACCGGCCACCATGTCCTGGCAGCCCGGCAGCCGTTCTGGGCCGCTTCTGGGAAGTTGGGAGTGGGAAAGGGTCAGAGGGTCGCGCTTGGCGTGAAATCTTTCGGGAAGCTATTTAGGAGCATCCGGCGAGTGACCCAGAGGTTGCCTCGAAGCCCAACCAGGGACCCATCCTTACAGAATCCCAGGTAGAAACAATTCAGCGTGATGCGAAGGAGGAGGAGGGGGTGTCATATAGTGACGGCCTCCTAAGAGGCAATATAACCGACCAGGAGGGTTCCCGGTCGGAATGATTGGGGCTGAAACCAAACGCCACGATTCCCATTTTTCACACGGTTTTGGAAGCGCATCCACACCCACTCACAAGAGAACCCGTCCGCCTTTGTCTTGCCACCATCTTACCCCTAGACCGGCGTGCCCAATTTCAGCCCTGCATTTAACGGTCTGTGTCGCGTAGGCAGGCACAGTCGAGCAAGAAGATAGCCATTTTGCATCCCATGCTGAAAAATGAGTGTGGATGTGTGTGCACGAAAGCGAGCCAGACACGGAGGGAGAAAGGGGAAGGAAAGACTGCATGGCTCGCGCCTGGAAGCGAGAAGTCAACGTGGCTGAACCCTCCAGCATCAGTCAGGAGGAGAATGGCAGGTGCAGGTTTTGCCTTGGGATAAAGCGCGGGGGGAGGGGTTAGAGGTCTCCTAACGTGCTTAGACTTCTGATAGCCCTCCACCTGCAAACAGACAGCGGCTGCCTACACATCGGCGGCCCCCTCTGCTTCTCTTGGGACTGGCTGGCCAGTGCTCGCTACAACTAGCTTTTGCGAAGGCAGCCACATTGGCTTGCCTAAAGCTCCAGGGCCTGCTTGTACTTGGACTAGAAGACAATCTCTTTGCAGAACACCACCATGTTGCATATTCCCAAACGGCCAGGCTGTAAACCCGAGCTAGAGAAGAGGCTGGCCAAGACCATTTTGATAGAGAGGTAGCGAAGCTCCATCTTTGCCCTCCCCTGATCCGTTGCCTCCTGCCCCACCTCCGCCTCTTTTTAGAAGCACGAAAGCACTGTCGTATCAGGTGGAGAAGGGAGGGAATAAGCTCGTGTCTCTTTTCCTCTGCTCTTCTGACGAGCCAGGGAAGGGAGGAATCAACATGTCTGAATGACTCCTTAAAACCGAATCTCATTCCGAATAGCCAAAGTGGCTCTTTTGTGAGAAGCCCAGCGGTTGGTTTGTGCTATTAGTACAAAATTAGTTGCTTAAAACACGAGTGGCTTTTTTATACTGTATGGGGGGGGGATATTTACCAACCTCACCCCACCCTGAACAAAATCTCCTACCTTGATTTGTAGAAGCAGAACCTCTAGGCGGACAGATTAGGGGAGTGAGCATGTTGGGAATATCCAGTCTCCTCTTCTTGCTTGCATATCCACATAAAGAAGGATGAGGTTTGGGGAGCAAATGGGGAAGGGGCGATGCCAGATGCACATAGAAACCGCTTTCTTGCAAGACGCCTCGACGCTGGCAATCTTGCGTCTGGAAGTGGTGCAAAGGCAAAGCAAGATATCGCCTTCGAAGATGAATCTGATCCAGTAGAGAGGAAAGTCGAAATATGCGGGATCCAGAGAGATCATTCCATTTTCTCTTTTTAAAGAAGGAAGAGAAGGAATGCGAGAACGCCACAGTGGCGATTCTTCTATTGGTGCCGATGATAGAAGAAATATATTCCTGGAAGCTTAGCAAAACAGGCTGAGTTGGGGTGCCGCGAGGGTAGATTTTGGTCCTTCGCGCAGCATGATAATTCTCCAAGCGCCCCCTCCTGAAGGGAAAAGAGGGGAGAGGGTCGGTCTGAGAGGAGGGCGAGAGAGATCGAACCGCTCCTCTGTGGAGACGCTAGCACGTTTCGAAGAATGGGAAGGAAAACGCATTTCCCCACATGAGCCCACAAATAGAGGAATGGCAAACAGCTGTTCTTGGGCTATAAATATGTCAGAGATGCTCCGGCTGTGCCATGGCTGGGATGGGCACGAAGGCGAACTGGAGAAACGGGCGAGCTAGAAACCACCGAAGGAAGGAACTCCGTAACACACACACATGCACACATGCGCGCGCACACAACACACACACACACGTACACACGAGCGCGTGCGCACCAAATTCAGCCCACCACTCGCGGGGGGCTGTTCAGTGGCGAGCGACTGCCGTTCCTAGCCCCATCTGCATT
>JANHJO010008702.1:19376-32187 GCA_032468235.1 Pseudoxyrhopus heterurus | reverse complement strand
GAGCTGGTGGGATTCGATCAGCCAAACTGCTGATCTGCAGTACTGCAGTACTGTGATCTTACCACTTGAGCCACAGCTCCCAATAGTATAAAAGCATAGATAAAAAAGCATTAAAATTTAAGTTTGACAGCAAATAAATAGAAGATGAAAATCAAGGACACGGGTGGTATGGGGGAAGGGTGGTAGTGATGGGATTTTGTTTCTCACTCAATTAACCACTTCTAGCATAGCAGGCTCCCATCATGGGCCCAAGTCAACCAACAGAGCCACATTTTAAGGCCCTTCCAGAAGGCCAGAGGGGTGGGGACATTCTCATGGGCGGGAGGCCATGACAGAGAAGACTCTTCTCCTTGATCTTGCTAGGTGAAATTCCATGGCCGACAGGATCTGGAAAAGGCCTCTTCTGCTGATACCAGTGGGGTGAGTTAATCCCATTGGAGCAAGACAGTGTTCAGGAAACATCAGGAAATCTGATATCAGCCTGTGAGGTGATCTACTTTCTTTCACCTTTTTCTGGTCTTCTGTTGTGTGGGCAGGGCCTCTTTTTGCTTTCACTGTTTTGCCTCTGCTAGCAGCAGCAGCCCTGTTTCTGCAGGTTGGGGAGATCTGTCTTGCAATGCGATATAAACTCTCAGGTAGCACATCACCTGTATACAGTATTGCAATCTCTCAACATGAAAATGTCCTACCTTCAGGAGCCATTTCTCCAAGTGAAAGGATTCGGGTACTGGGTACTGGAAGAGGCAACCCTGGATCGAATAGATAACATTGCTCTGACAAAAAGTAAAACACCTTCCTCCATTCTTATATACACTCTAGCCCAGCCAGGGTTCTAGATTGGGAAAGCTTACAATGTAGTAAAATGTTGCATGCCATGGTTATAATTGTTCTGGGCAAAGCAGTTGTTTATGCTAACTCCTTTGCTAGCCCTGATTAATTTTTAATTGCATTGATAGTTTTTGTAATCATTGTACCATTATGGGGTTCTTAAACAGCAGTTACATGAAAAAATCTCCTGTCCAGAGAAACAATTTTCTGTGATTTCTTTCCCCATATTTTTTTTTAAAGGACCCAACTGAACTGTATGTTATTGCCACAAAAAAAACACTAGGCAAATATAAAATGCAAGAGATAAGTAAATGGGTAGAAGATTGGTAGAAGTACTGAAAGTGATAGAATTAACAATATATGAATTCTGTTTTCAAAAATTCTGCTTGGAATCTGTTGCAATTCATACACCTAAACTCAGTTCCATGAATCATATTTCACCTATGAAGTTAGTTTTAATTTCACATCCTTGATATTTGAGTAGTCAATGCTTGCAAATTTATAGATGAAACAGTCCTTGGAACTTCAAACATATCAACGATTCCTTCAGAAGATTAGATATATGTCTATGAGATTCCATTTTGATTTCGTAGGAAAGTTGAATTAAAAATACTAAAAATTTGGAAAATTATTCTGGGAGAGATGTTTTTGTGCAGATCCAGCATGGAATCTTGTTCTTCCACTATTTGTTACTACTGCCCTATAAGATACTGTATCTGTAAGGGATTGTTAATTGTGCTGTTTCAGTTGTTCTTAAATTGTGTTCTTGGAGAACTGGTGACTTCAGTGGACTTTCTGGTAGCTAAATCTGCCAGTAGCAACTAAAATAATGATTATTACTAAAGACTGTTTCTGGAGTAATAGGGTTTTTATCTAATTTAGACATCATATTCTTTACTCAAATGCAGCTACCTGCTAGCTGAATATCATTAGGAGAAATAATTGAATCTCCAGATCAGTCAAATGCCTTGGAGTTGATCCAAGAGATGCACAAAAACCTTTTAAGATTGGTTCACAGATCTGAAATTGATTACTTATTGCTTCCCTGTTCCTAGAAAAATGACTCCAGCATTTTCTGAGAAGGGTAGCTCAGAGAATCAAGGCAACTTTCAAACTAATCTTCAATTAGCATATTTAATAGCACTAAATCCTTTGCTTGGGAGCTCCTGCTGCTACTATTCAAAAGCTTGTGCAGCAAAGCTGCCTTTTTATCTTCAACATATACATTTCCTATCAAGAAAAAGGCAAAAGAAATGTCCATGAAACATGGGAAGGTTAAAAATGGAAGATGATAATATCTGGAGTCCCTATAAGGTTCCATAAATGAAAGATAATGATTGTATATTAATACCTAATCAGACCTAACTGGGGAAAAATCAGTTTATAAAACACATTGTCCATTTCTGTCTTCAGAGAGCATTATATAATAATCTGAAGGCTTTTACCTTTTATCTTATGTTTAATGTTTGGGTGGGTACATATTGCAAGCATAAGGAGCTTGCAATATTTCTGTAGTGCAATATTGCAATACATAAGGAGCTGCAAATTTATTTCTGTAGTTATAGTAAACCGATCTTTTCAAGCAAACTGAATGCCAACATAGCAATGTTGTTACCTGATCAACTGAAGGCTTAGCTATGATACAAAATATATTTTTATCATATTAACACATGTTCCCTTTCATGGGCCAGGTAGCACATACCCTGAACCTTCTCCCTCCCTTCTCCAAGAGGTTTTGCTCCTAAAGTTAAACTACAAACATTAAGAAATATTTTGTTCAAACATGCTTAATAAATATCAGAGAAACTATAGACAAGAACTCTATTCAGCAGGGGTAATTTTTTTTAATTCCCTAAACAATAAAGATAAAATACAAAAAGAAATGAACAAAAATGTCCCATAATTGTTGGTAGTGTTTCAGTTTAGAAAGTCCAGTTCTCTTCTAGGTTGTGAAGAGAAGTTATATTTTTTTTCTTGAAGAAAAACTAATTATCCTCTTAAAACAAAGTTGCACCACTTGACATCTTGGGATCCTTACCTCTCAATACTTTGGACATGGCTCCCCGAACTCTTCTAAAATTTCCCACTTTTAATGTGACAGGAGGAAATTATTGGGATCAATACATTTTTTGGCTAAGAAATGCCTCTAATTTCATTTATTTCCTATAGGAACAGTTGACAGCAGTTCTTAAAGATTCTAGTCTATGCCAGTCTTCATGACTGTTCTGCCTGACACCAACTATGGGATTCTACTATTCAAAGGGTGTCTAAGTCCAAGTGTGTTTCATGAATTCTTAGATTTTCCAATTGACTTTTCATTTTAACTCTGTATGCAAATGATACTTTGGAAATGTCTATGAAATTTCTGTGGGGAAAAACCCATTCTTGGAGCAGAGGAAATTTCTTTCTTTATCTCAGATTTGTTGCAGGTGACAGTAGCAATTATTTTATCCTAGAAATTGAAAAATTCAAACCATCTTTTTTGAAGGAAAAAAGGCCTTTGAATTTTTCTTAGCAAAATGTGGATTTCGAAAGAATTTCTAAGAGGTTTTTTTCAGCTTGAAAGTTAACAGCCTGGGTTCAAGACTCAAGCTCCATGCAATGGGGCTTGTCATTACTTGTCCCAGCTCCTGCCCACCTAGCAGTTTGAAAGCATGTAAATGCAAGTAGTGTAATAGGTACCAGTTCAGTAGGAAGATAACAGTATTCCATCTGCCTTTGGCTTATAGCCATGCTGGCCACATGATCATGGAAAATGTCTTCGGACAAGGCTGGCTCCCTTGGCTAAGAAATGGAAATGAGCACTGTGCCTAGAGTCAGACATAACTGATAGGGAAGCCTTAATCATATTGCCATAAAATAGATTGGCCTGCTACTGTTTATGTAGGTGGGAACAAATGGATACTAAAAAGCTTGTGGACAATATCTGCTTTATAGTCTACAATGTATGAATAATAGGGTCTTATTACGATGTGAGTAGCATAATATTCATTCAAGACTTACCTCTGCCCACTTACTTTTCATAGCATGCCTTATAATTGCCATTCTCTCTCTCTCTGTTTTGGTTTGTATGTGTGTGTGTGTGTGTATACATAGTATATGTGTATATTGAAAGCCATGGCTAGTAAACAGGAGGGTGGAGATAATCCAAGATTTAGGAGCTGCAGTGGTTCAGTAGTTAGAACCCAGTACTGCAGACTATCCTGCAAACTTGCAGATCAGCAGTTTGGCTGATCGAATCCCACCAGCTCCAAGGTTGACTCAGCCTTCCATCCTTCTGAGGTCGGTAAAATGAGAACCCAGATTGTTGGGGGTAATATGCTGATTCTGTAAACCGCTTAGAGAGAGCTGTAAAAACACTGATAGGCGGTATATAAATATAGTTATTTCTGAAATAACTCACTTTAGAAAAAAAAATGTTTCAAATATTTTAACATTTTCAAAAAGTCATTGTTTGGATGACTTTTTTCATATATGGATCTTGGGGCAATTGTCTCCCTGAGTACTTTCCAAAAAATGTCCAGATGAATAAAAATAATCTATTTGGCAGGATTGTTGAAGTATTCTTCAGCTGAGTGGTGTGATGGCCTAGAGATGAAGACACTCACCTTACATTCAGGAGGTTGAGAGTTCAATCCTAGGCAGTGACATATGTTTCTCTATCGGAGCATGAAGAGTAAATATCTGCTGCGAACTCCACATAGGCATTAGGAAGGGCATCTGACCAGTAAATGCTCAGCTTCATTCAGTCACTCCGACTCCACCTCGATACAAGGGATCACAAGGCCATAAAAAGGGGGGGGGGAAATGAAATATTCTTCAGGAGTATTTCTTTGGAAGAATGATCATAATGTTAAATATTCTTGGTTCTGTTTTTATATACTGTATGTTGATGACCACTTAAAGGTAAAGGCATCACACTGATAATCTTTTCTTATTTGCTTCCAGGTTCTCGCGATCAGATGAACTTTCTCGACATCGACGTTCCCACTCTGGAGTGAAACCGTATCAGTGCCCTGTGTGTGAGAAGAAGTTTGCACGGAGTGACCACCTGTCCAAGCACATCAAAGTCCATCGATTTCCGCGAAGCAGCCGCTCAGTGCGCTCAGTCAATTGATGTGTCCGGTCCAGTCCTTCCCACCATGCCTCTAAGAACTGCCACGAGCAGCATTTGTTCCTTTCTTGTGATAATTTATTTCTCTCCATGTAACCGCTGCCATTAGGACATCACATGTGCCTTTTTTCCCACATCATTCACCAACTTTGCTATTTTTCCCCCTTAATTCTTTTTGTTGCTGCCGCTTCTTTTTGAAAATTATAGCATTTCATTATCAGTCAGTTGAGCTCCAACATCATGATAATATATGGACAACTTGCTGCTAGTTAATTACAGTTCTGGCATTCCTGAGCACTTTTGCTCATGTACAGGGCTATTCATCATGAGGTTTTTTTTTTAAAATGCATTATTAATATTATTAAGTTGGCCTATTTGTCCACTTTGGAAAGAGCAATTTCCTTTTGAAAGGGAAAAGAAATCCACTTCATTTTCATGAGTTCATTTTTGTTGGTATAATGATTTGGTGTTGGGTTCACTAGCTAGGTCTTCGTAGGTGCTCTCAAAGGAGGCTGAACAGAAGAAACATGTCAGCAATATGTGTACATGTGTGACTGAGTATGTCTGCATATAGAAGGAAGATTGCCAATAGGCGGATCTTTGATTATATTAAGCAATAAACCAGTGTATGGAACTAGTCTGAATAAACCCTAGATTTTTCCAGATTGTGTGCACACCATATCTGAGCCTATTAGTTGCTGCCATTTGCAGACTTACCAGCTCCCCCTCTTGAGAAGATGCTTCACTCTCCTTGTTCTTAATCCCATGTAAAGATTAGTACATCTCACATGGCTGAAGGAGATACATAAATTAGGATAAGACATCCATGCCTTTTCACCCAATCTCCTTCGTTTCCAAAATATAACCTTTTGTCAGTCAGCCCAGGGATAATGGCTTTGCATGAGTTGTCCCACAATTTAGGCACAAGGTTGTATAAAAACTATGGCAAATTTCAGAGAAGTATCCTGTTGCCCAGTTCTCCATTTTGCACTATTCAGATTCATAATCTCTGGATTGGATACACCGAAGGGGCTAAAATTGGCTTTCCTCAGCTTGGACAAGTGGATTTGTCTTGCAGAAGTCCCCAAACATCACAATCAAGTTGGAGAAAACCAAGCTAAAGCAATTCTCTCACATTGAGTAATTAGAATCTGATAATGTTTTTCCCAAGGTCTTAAAACAGTTAAGCTTGCATAATTAAAGACTTATACCAAAGATGAATAGAATTGTCAAACACAGCAGTTATTAAGAAGGCCAAATATCTATTCAATGTATTAAATCATTTATCTAGGAATTTTCTTTTGGTTCTTTATTAGTAGAGCACATCCATCCTGCACTGTATGTCATAGTGCCAAAATCCAGCCATGGACAATCTGTTCCTACCATTTAAGAAGCTAAGGTAGGCTGTGGATTTGACAGGTGTGTGTTTGCATGTGTGCGTGTGTATTTGGCTGACCAGTGCTGTGGAGGAAATGAATGAAGTTTTTCTATGAAGTTCAAACTATAACACAGCTAAGGTGCTACTTTCAGAAGTAGGGAATGTGATGGCCATTGTTCCAGACTCTCTATTCAACTTGATAATTGTTTTTTTTTAAATATACAACCCCCCACTATGGGAAGCCATATGCAAGAATGCCTCATTATCTGATATGAACTTGAAGTTGCTCTTTGAAAAAAAATGGATAAGCTGAAGAGGGGGAGAATATTCAGGAGGCTTGAGGTAGTGGTAGTGGAAAGCCATTTCCCCAGTTTTGAGTATGGTTAAATGGGTGTTTGGTGATTGGCCATCTCCTCTCTTGGCAGCCACTGTATGAACAGGCAAACTTTCCTGCACGATGGCCATTTTCTAACTATGATATGGTTCAAAATTACAAAGGTGCTTCTGGCCCTGGAAGGGTGGCCACCTCTGTTGCTCTGTTGAATAGCAGAAAGAGGTCATGCCCCTCTTTTCCAGGAATGATGCTTGTCATTAGTCTTTAATAGATCCTTCAGTGGGATAGTGTATCCCATCCCGTTCTCTCCCGCCCCCCAGTGATTGTGCTGAGGGAAAATGGGATAGCTGCATGAAATCTTGTGTCAATTTCTTGCTGTGCCATTGACTTTGGGTATGTGGGCAGCCTTAATCAACTACCATTCCTACAAAAACATCTCTGTGACCTTTTCTGGAATGTTACCCTTAGTTTCTAACTGTGCCAATCCTTTTGCCTCAGCTTATATAGCATCTTCCCAGACTAAGGGTGAAAAAAAAAACTGCTGAGCCAATTTGCCCTTGTTTACAGTACTGAACATAATCCATATTCCTAGTGGCTGAGGAGGAAGGACTTCAGACTTAGTGAATGTTTTATAAAAGCACTTTGAGAGATTTCAGCAGTAAGTGGTACTAAAATGCTCAGTGCCTCTATGGGCCACTATTCAGAGAGCAATGCAACTGGAGCATTGGGTGTTCCAGCCAACTAGCATGGTAGCTGTCTTAAGGGCCTTTAACTTTTTTTTTTTAAGGGAATATACACAACACACAGATAATCTGATGCAGCAGAAAAAAAAACCATGTTAGGCAACATTTCCTTCTACCATCTTTTTTCTTCTTTTTGTACTCTACTGATTTTAGGATGTTTCTAGAGAATGAGAATGTAGTAAGTAGAGTTGTTGGATATTTTTAAAGAATAGGCTATGATCACACAACATGCATAACAAATCAGTGAAGGACCTTATGGTGGTATTTGTGCAACATTTTAATTTGGATTGCTTTTTAATGCAGCTTTTTGTTCTGTTTTAGCTTTAGATGATCGTTCAAAGCCCCAATGGGCCAATTCAATCGCAAAACTAAATGTGTTGTACAGTCATAGCTGTCATGTTGATAGCAAATCCGAGCAAACATAGCCATGGTTGAACCTCCCTGAAAGCTATGGGACAGGATTAGCTGTGAGCAGTTCTCTGCTTTCAGAGGGGCTCAGTAGCAATGAATTTTAGCATCATGCCCTAACTTTTTATGTTAACCAAACGGGAATTAAAACACTGCAATTCTGGGTTGAGTAGGTCAAAACAGAGACCATGTTGTCATTTAAGAGCAATAGTTCCAGTTCTTTACACTAGGAATTCATTCCTTTGGTCCTCTGGAAATTTGTATACTCTATGTGAATGTTTCTCCTATTGACTGGTTTTTATCTCACATCCTATGAATGTATGTAAATAAAATTGTACATATTGCATATCTATATAAAATATCTTTTAAAAACACAAAGATGATGTAAATTAGAGTCAAAATAATATCTTTAAAGCCAGTGTACATAAGTTACAATTCTGTATATTTTTCTTTTGTTCTTCATAAAATATATTTACTTTGACAATAAAAAAGAAATTTTAAATTTTACAAATAATGTTATATTAATTTCTGGTTTCCAATTCATAAATTGGAAATTCTAATTTTCTAAGTAATTAGCAACACTCGTATACTATGCTTGGCAGATCCAAGACTAAATTGAATTTATAATATACATGACTTTAATATAATGAATTTTCCTTTCCCCTTCTAATTTCATTTATGCTTGCTTGAGACTTGAGAAACTATCCCTAAATGTTACTTCCATGATCATATTGATTACTTAATCCTTACTGAGATTCTAAATTCTTTTTTCCCACAAAATTTCTGCTCATTACCAATGTTCTTACCTAACTTTTGGCGTATTAAAGCTTTCCAAAAGCTTTATAATAAGCAATAATTTTTCAAGAGTCCAGGTAACTTTGAAGACTGTTTGGAAAGTTCCATTAATCCATATTTTTTTGGATTAAGTGATTAGCTGTGAATGTCCTGTCCCCATGCCTGGGGGCTAAAGGAGCCTTGATGGGATGCAATAGGCTTCATCTCAACTCTAGCAAGACTGAATAGCTTTGGGCATTTCGGCTTTCAAGTGACAAGGGTTTCCCCCTGTAGTCCTGAATGGAGCAGCACTACCCCAAATAGATCCAGTGCACAATTTGGGGAATTTCCATAGCCACTCATGTATTCTTGCCCTCTCATCTGAATTACTACAATGCGCTTTGTATGGGGCTGCCCACGAAGAGCATTTGGAAGCTTCAGCTGATGTAGAATGCAACTGCGTGAGTAGTCAATGGTGTTGGATCTTTCAAAAATATTTGCCTAGATCTTTGATACGGGGGCCTTCTCTGGTTGCCTCAGCTAATCAGATGTGTCAGGTGCCTACAAAGGAAAAAGTCTTAATTGTGATTCCCCACATAGGAAAAGGAAACACATCCTTGGAACCTACACTAGTGGCTTTTTGGTGCATTAATTAATCAATATTTTTCCAGCAGTATTTTGATAGTTAGTTTTTAATTTTAAGCACCCACACCATACTGGGATAAAAGCCTTTCAGCATTTATCGTATTTCCTATGTTACATATTTCCTATGAATATATGATGCATACTTCCTACATGTATGTTTGATTATTTTTCTCATTTGGTAGTTTTATAATCTCTCCAGAGAATGTCAATTATTGGTAGATTAAAAGCAACATTATTACTACTAGAACCATTATTAATATGAAATTGGTTGATATCACAGTGCATCACAGTGATATCACAGTGCATTATTACTACTAGAACCATTATTAATATGAAATTGGTTGATATCACAGTGCTCTTATGAAAACAGCCAAGGTGATTCTAATTCCATATCAGACTGCAAAAGCCTTAATTAAAGGCTTGGATTGGAGGGTGCTTGTAAATCAGTATTGGTTCTGAAAGAAAAGTTTGAAAAAATTGCTGAACCACATGGAAGCCTGAAAGTCACTCCCATTATTCATTGGTCTTGTTTACATGACCTGCTTAATTGGGTCATAGAGAGTAGCATGTTAGGCAAACAAACCCCTTAGCCCAGAGAAATAACTCAGACTCAACTCCTTCCAAGTAAATTAGTTTTCCCCATGCAGTCTTGAGTTCTGAATGGATTACCAGCAAAATAATGCATCCTTTCCCCATCTGCGATACTCCTAAAGTGGCCATGTGAAAAAGAAGCTTCTCTAGGACTCCTTTTCTGTCACCATTTTAATTTTCACTTCACTGTAAGCACATTGGACTAAGTGAAAAAAAGAACAGGAGAGATAAAGCTTCCCTCACGTTGGTGCCAGACTTATCACTCCACCTATCGCATCTGTGTAATTTCAGTGGGAATGATGTTCCAAAGGGTGAGGGCTGTGGCAGAAAAATCTCTTCCTCCAGACCTTGCCAGGCCACATGGTGCTTCCTGTCAAATCAGTTAAGATGGATAGAAACAATTGGACAGAAACAATAGTAGCAGCCAATGAATATGCTGCTTTTGTTGTTTTATTTGAATTTTGTTTATTGTTGTTGTTTAAATATGTAAGATGCCCAGAGCCACATAATTGGAACATGTATATTCTTCCTATAAAATACATATCTTAGCATGTCACAACTGACTGAGAATTGCTGATCCAAGAACATGTTTATGGAAGAAATAGTAGAACAACAATAATTGGATTTATTAGGAGCCTGTCGACCCCTGCCTGGGGCGACATACGAGAGCGGCGTAAACACCCACCTCGTCGGAGGAGACTCTGCCTCTCTGCTGTGAAACAGCTGAGCGTCGCTGACATTATCGCTCCGGATCTAGAACAAACGATCCATAAGCCATGCATGAAAGAATGAGGGCTTTCACGAGAACTGTGATTAAACCATAATCATGAAACAGGGAAATGAACACCATATGGGGAAAGGGTGTGGTGGTGGGGCAGAGCACTGGGTGGGGCACCTTATCTGTACATAGAGCGCTGGGTGACATCTAAACCCAGCGCTGACTTGGCGGGTTTTCCACTCGTTCGTAACTGCTGCTGTCACGCTGTTAAACCACCGAATAAAGTTTCCTGTCAGCACGTTCGCTTGAGGGTCTTTTGTTGGCGGCTGAAAGAGCAGACGGATTTGAGAGAGACCCTTTATCTGCATGTATTTAAAAAGTATGTTAGATGAATGCTTCTTATAACTGCAGTCAATTAAGAACTTCTGTCTTTGCAAGAAATTAAACTAAAATCATGGTCACCAACTTTGGAAGTTTCTACCTATAAAAACTTTTCCCAATATAGTGCCATCCACATATGGGATTTTGACTGATTAAAGTAGATCCTTTGATATCATTTGTTGTCATATTGGTGAGTTCTTACACGATCAGAAGAAAACAAACTGATACTAGAGTTGCCAGTTAACAAAATGAGAGACAAATGGAAACCAGTCTTTCTGGCAAAAACAAAGGGATGTACATCCTCTTGTGTAGCTTGAACAGCAGGAGGAAAGGACAACAAAAATAATAACTTCGATTTCATTGTAAATAGGATTCTCATTCCATTCACAGCAATCATTGGAATTCTTTCAGAATGATTTCTTAGTATTTTCTACAATAAACCACGTATCAGAAGTTCCTGGATTCTTATGTTTCTGATTAATTGATTTCAGTCCAGCCTATTGGGGAGAAATCTGATAATATGAATGAGCATTTGAAGTCATTTGGAGGTTCGTGGATTTTACTGTGGCAATCATGATATCACCTCTTAGTACTTTTTAATGCACGAAATAAACATTGTAACATAACAAAAAGGATGCAACACAGTATGACTAGCGGCTGTTTGAAATAATCAGGAGAATCAAATGCTATATCTATTCCTGGACTGTATTATGTGTGGTGGATAAGGAAAGAGAGGGAGCTCACATGTTTTAATTCTTCCTTTATGAAAAAAAGATATTGAAGTCATTAAAAAAACCCAGCAACATCCCCTTAGTATTGTATCTGCCATTGTAATTTTACATGTGCTGTGTCACCTCCTTTCTCCTTGAAGAGGAGTCATAGTCTAGAGATGGTATTGTTCTGCTGATGTTATAAATCGGCCATAACTGACAGTGACAGGAATTTTCATTGGAAATTAAGACCCATGGCTTGCCTTGAAATATCTTAATAAATAATTATCAACGAGATACCAAGAATATTTCCTTTGTGGATAGATTTTCCTGTTACATTTTTAGTTCATTCATTTGTACCACTTTTAGATGCCTTGCAACCATGACCCTATAGCAATGAATATATTACTACTGTATTGCCCTGGGGCTATTTAAATGAAAGATGGTGGATCTTTGTCCTTTTTTAAAGCAGCTTTTTCTGGAATAGCTGTCCTCTTGGTCTCCTTCTCTCTTGAATTCCATGCACTATCAAAGAATGCTACAGCTGCAAAATGTTTTTCCTTTTCTAACATCCTGCTATATGTTTAATCCAAGCAAACAGGTGACTTGAGAACAAAGTGAACTGGAAGAGGGCAAAGTTAATGATTACTGTGACCCTTTGCTGAGTTATGTAAGCTGAACCCTTGATGTTTTTTAAGATGGTACACTCCAACAGAAGTCAGAAGTACACTTGTTTTACGTCAAGGGAGCCAATACTTCATGGTATGATACCAATGACTGAAACTAATACTGCATACGCTTGCTAAATGGTTAGATTCAACAAGCCTTTTTTATAGTGAATGTAAAACAGGATGGCATTATCTAGATTTTAATAAGTCCATTTGATTTCTGAGACAAGACTCTTGCTGGCTCTTTCAACTGAAAGTTCTACAGGATTGCATTTTGTAGATTACTGTATTCTTATTTTTTCCAACTTTAGGTTGCAGTGGTTATTATTGTGCTGTATTAAGCCCATTGTAGGAGTTGAAAATGCTGCATAATGGAGTGAGCTCCCATTACTTAGAGTGAGGAATGACTAGCACGTATGTGTGAGGGGAACCTTTCCCTTTGCCTATAGCAATAGCAATAGCACTGTATTTATATACCGCCTATCAGGGCTTGCAACCCTCTCTAAGCGGTTTACAATG
>JANHJO010008698.1:273520-283741 GCA_032468235.1 Pseudoxyrhopus heterurus | reverse complement strand
TGGTATTTGCCGGTTCTCCGAATTATCGCTACCGGTTCTCCGGAACCTGTCAGAACTGGCTGAATAGCACCTCTGAACATGGGATTCCTGAAGGCTACCCAGAGAAGGCAAAGACAAAAAGGTGAATCTTTTGTTCCTCTTCCCCACCCCAAGTTGAAAGATTAGGAGAGAAATTGAAAGTCAGTAAATTAATGAAAATTCCACTCTCTAGCAAAAATAGGGATGGTGCAACATATAAATATGTGCATTTCCGCATTACATGTAAATACAAAAATGGAGCGAACATGCAAGAAATTAATGGTTATCTTACATATCAGAATTTGAACATGAATGAAAGGGTAGCTCTGTTAAGAGAATACCACTAGGCTCAGAAGCCAGCTCTGGCTCATGAACTGCTGCACACTTACATGGCCATTCCTTTGTTCAAGGAAGCTAATGGCTGCACATTACAGGTGCTAAGAATCCAAAGAGGGGAGATGAGGAGGGGGTGGGAAGAGAGAGTTGAGGGTATTAACTATCCTTTTGAAGATATACACTGGGAATCTGGTTTTTCAGCTGCGGAATGTTATTAGCTAGAATAGGAAAGCTCGAACGTAAGACGCTGTTCTAAATATGCTGTAATGTATATATTTCTTGGCTATTCATCACATCAAATCCAGCATTAATGTTCTGAGAAACAAGGGAGAAAGAGCAAGGAGAAAAAACAAAACATCAGCCTTAGCGTTCTTGACAGGCATTTAATCTCTTCCTATAAAGCACTCTCATTCCGCCAGACAGATGCAATAAATAAACTGAAGACACATGGCCAGGAATGCCATCCTGTGCTACAGGCCAGACCTAAAACAGAATAGAAATATCTCCCCAGTGTGTGGGGAGAAGAGGAGGAGGAGATGGCAGAACTTTGCAAGTTAAGAAAATGATTGACCAAAGGCAAAACTGAAATGGAATCTGAAATAGAAATGGAAATGGGATCTGGTCTCATTCTAGAAACTCATAATTTAATAATTAGGGTAATGGTTGGAGTATCAAATTAGGCCTGAAATAATAAAAATAAAATCTACTTAATAGTAAAAATAATATCTACGTCAACCTAGACTTCTGCTGTTTTACCAGTGAATCCATGCTAGTTCTTATAGCTGGGTTTTACATAGTTCAAGGGGTAAATCTCATAACTATTTGGGTCTACAGAACATTCTAAGCCATACCCTATTTTTTAAACCAAATTGGCTTGTTTGTTATGTACAACATAGCTAAACTATATAATGACTTAATATAACATGGGAACCCCGTTCTGTGTTTCTGCAGAGCTGACAAAATAGGAATCACTAATTCTCAGGCTAGAGAGGGCTTTTCGATAAACATACTGCATTGTTCATGCCCAAAGAAACCTCCAATTATCGATCATTTCAGAAAAGTGGGAGGAAGAAGCCATGAGTTTATGTTCAGAGCAAAGATATATAGAGACTCTGAAAACTTTGCTCTACACAGAGCAACCACTGTGTTGTTGTTATGGCTTCTTTCTGATCTGCAATAAATATTCTAACCTACCTGAGTCATGTCAAGAGGACCTTCTCAGTAGTCTGATACTGAGTAAATTGTTAAGGTTATGGGAAGTTATGATTTACCACAAGCCCTAGTGTGAAGTCTCGTGCTCTTAGCCTAAAATACCTCAAAGAGCTGCTGCAGATAAAGCAAGAGTAACAGGAAAATTATATATAACTTCTTAGAAAGGAGGAATGAATCATATTCAATATATTTTAAAAATATCAGATCCTTGCCTATCCCAATATTGACAGATTTGTTTTTCAAAGATATACTGTATGCACTTAGGTGAGTAGTTTTTCAGATATTATTATGGGAAGAAATACATATATGTTGTAACAGAAAACCAATGTTTCTTCTGGGTACTTAGTTTTCATAATTATTTGCAATAAGTCTGGATCAATACTCAACAGCTTCAAACTCTCTGGACCTTAATATAAATAAGACGTATTGTGATTTAAAGGTAAATGTAAAGACAAACGTTTCTGGTTCTAACATCAATAGTTCCTGACACTGAGACCATTTTCATGCAGAACATGAGGAAATCTGATATAAATTGCTTTAGAAAATAAACTACGGTATACCTTTATAGAGCTATACCATTACATATATGGTTCACATTGCTATTTGTTTTTCTTCCGTTCAGTCGTGTCCAATTCCTGGTGACTGCCTAGACAAGTCCCTGCAGTTTTCTTGGCAAGGTTTTTCATAAGTGGTTTGCCATTGCATGCTTCCTAGGGAAAAGAAACTGGTCGAAGGTTATCTAGCTGGTTTTGTGCCTAACGAGGGACTAGAACTCATAGTTCCCCGGTTTCTAGCCTGATGTCTTAACTACTACATCAACTTGGTTCTTACTTACGTTGCTATACAGTTACGTTAATAGTAACATATGACAATTATATGCATTTGTATCTGATTTCATGATAAAGACTAAGAAGTTAAGAGCTTTATTTGTGCAAATTCATATTTGTCTACAGTGTTATCAAATGTATTATTTATTACCTGCTTTGCTCCTTTTCCTTAATTTTGGACTGCTAAACAAGGTCACAGAAAAGTAATCGTTCCACTGATCAACATAATCTAAGAGATTGTTTGGAATCTTTGTACTTAATTCTTAGCACTTATTTATCATTTCCCCCAGTTAGTGTTTAAAAGGCTACCACCAAGCTATTCAATTTTTGCTACAGTGATGCCATGACAACGCTCACATGACCTGTTGCAAACACACCACTGTTGCTAGAGCTTTGCTCAAGAAGGTTCCTGCTGATGATTCATACCCCTTCAAGGACTCCAGATTTAGATATATTTTAGGCTGTTTTAAGATGTATCGTGCCTACCAACCAATTCTGCCATGTGGCAATAAATACCTTCAGCAGAAGTGGGACAAAACTACTTATGAACAACATAAGAAAAAGGTAAGCATAAGTTTTTGATAACTAAAGCCATGTGCACAAAGACAAACTTGTTGGAAGGAATAACTTTGTGGTCTACCAAGGATAGAGTCTGTTAGCCACCTCTTTCCTTCCTGATTATAGCTATTCACTGTATGCTGTTCTTCTCAACTTCACATTTTAAACTAAATACAATTTTAGTACCAGAATTTAGGTATAAAACACCTTCCAGCCTTAGAATATTCAGGGTAATACTTTACCGAAAGTAAAAATTTAGTATTTCCCAAAGTATGGCTACTTTTTATATTAGTTTTTTTGGACATAGTTATTAATTTCCATGATGAGTCAGCATTAAAGTGATTATCAATGGCATTTATTAATGGTCCTTTTTCTGTCGCAATACTCTCCAAGAAATACAGCATCACATGGCCATAGTGGGGGAAAATACATATGGCACATCACTGTCAGTTTATTAATAAATTGTCTAAGGCAAAAAATCAACAGTCTGAAAAAATATAGAATTTTATTATAAATAAATTGATTTTATATTAGTAGCATTATTATTACAATTAGTATAAATATATATATAGTGCCAATGCAATTTGATGTTTGTTTTAAAATTAAGATAATAGGATACATATCCTTGATTTTCATCCTTCTTAAGATGAAAAATAATCCACTGATATTGATTTCCTTTATTTTTGAAATTTACAAGTACTAGTAATCATAGTACTGAAGTAGGAGGATTGTAGAAAATTTAACATTTGCAGAAATACTGTACAAATGAGCACACTTACTAATCAATACTGGAGATCGATTACAGATAGTCCTCAACTTACGACCACAATTGAACCCAAAATTGATATTGATATTGTTAAGTGACAAATTTGTTAAGTGAGTTTTGCCCCATTTTATGACTTTTCTCATCACATTTGTTAAATGAATCACTACAGTTCTTAAATTAGTAACACGGTTGTTAATGAATCAAGTTTCCCCATTGACTTTACTTGTCAGAAGTTCGCAAAAAGGGATCACATGACTCCGGGATAAATTTGTTAAATGCGTTTGCTCCATTTTACAATTTTTCTCGACACATTTGTTAAGTGAATCACTGCCATTCTTAAGTTAGTAACATGGTCATTACGTGAATCTGGTTTCCCCATTGACTTTGCTTGTCAGAAGGTCACAAAAGGAGATCACATGACTCTGGGATACTGCAACCATCATAAATGTGAGTCAGTTGTTAAGCATCTGAATGTAAATCACATGACATGAGGGTGCTGCAAGGGTCATAAGTGTGAAAAATGGTCATAAGTCACTTTTTTCAATGCCGTTGTAACTTTGAACAATCACTAAATGAACTGCTGTAAGTCGAAGACTACCTGTATTCCAGGTGCAACATTGAGGACCACAGGCTTTCATGACACTACAGTATAATTCATCTTGATTCTACAGTATTTAATTATTTATTTCTTAAGATTGATTACAGTTCTACTTTATTATTATTCTGTTCTTATTTAGACCTTAGGCCTTTTAAGGTAAATGATAAATAGGCATCCTATAAATATACTGTTCTGGAATGTGACTTGTAAGAACAAATGTAAAAAATAGCTTTATGTCCATAATGAGATATTGGTAGAGGACATAAAGGATCAAAGAGGAATAAATAGGTGCTAGATAGGGGCATATAATAGAGAGTGACCATTCTAAGTGGAAGAGACTGGGCTATAGAGTGGGCCAGAAATGTGATGAATGACGATGATGATGATGATGGAGAAATTTAATGTATCTGTATGTAACATATACCTCAGTTCAAACTCATCAAGTTGTAATCCTATGAGTAGAATCCTGGGATTAAGAGCCACTAAACAAGTATGACTTACTTCTGAGTAAACCTACACAGAGCTGTGTTAGTCAGATGTCACTATTTTGAGACATTTTTCTGTAGGAAAATTTTCCAGAAATAATGACTAAATGTATGAATGAGTGGAGGTGTAATTTATCTGGGAGTAAGGTGCACTGAATTGTAAAAAGATATATATGTACAGGATTATGTTACTATGTTATGTTATATTACTATATTATGTTCAACGTTTCAATACAAGTAATCCCCACTTAACAACTGTAATTGGAACTGGAATTTCTGTCCCTTTGAGATCCGTTTTGTGACTGCATTGTTTAGCAATGGCAATTGCCATCATCAAGCAAGGATTGCAGGTTGTTAAGCGAGGACCTTCTCATGACTTCCTGTCTGCCTCCAAAAATCACAATCAATAGGACAAAAAAGCAGAAAGTCATGAGACCTGGGTGACTTGCAAGCAGGCCATGGGCGGGTAAATGGCTGCAGCGGTGCAGTGTGAGCATGGCCAGGTGGAGGTGACTGCTGCCGAGTGTGGGAGATTGTGCCAGTGGCACAGCAGAAGCATGGTTATTATGTGGCAGTGCCAATGGCTGCAGCAGCACCACGCAAGCAGGAGTGGGTTTCTACCGGTTCGGACCGGTTCGCCCGAACCGGTTGTTAAGGTTGGGGGGAGCCAGCAAACCAGTTCAGTCAGTTTTTGAAAAAAAAAAAATTTTTTTGCCCTCCCATGTGCCCGGAGCCTCTAGCCACCTTTATTCGCTCTGTTTTCAGCACAGCTGATCAGCAGGGAAGTGTGCCTCAGCTGTTTTTCCCCCAGAGGCTGCTGCAGGAAGTTTGTGTTCTAAAGAAACAAACTTCCCGCAGCAGCCCTTAGGCGAAAAAACAGCTGAGGCAGGCTGCTGTGCTGATCAGCTGTGCTGAAAACAGCGCGAATAAAGGTAGCTAGAGCGTCTGGGCACTTGGGAGGGCAAAAAAAATATATATTATTTTTTTACAACACTGACCAAACCAGTTGTTACACCGGTTGAAACCCACCCCTGCACACAAGTGCAACTAGTTGAGGGGTGGCTGCTGATAGGTGAAGACAGGAGCATGGGGCTACAGACAGATGCACACTATGGAGCCCCAGAACCTTGTACTCCATAGTCAGACTCCTCAAGAGAAAAAGTTGCAGCAGGAACACCTTACAGGAGCAACTTGTGACTTTCTATGCCTGCTTCCCCATTGACTTCACTTGTGGAAAGCTGGTCATGTGATGATGCTGGGATGCTGCAACCTAGTTGTGCTTGGGTCATTATCACATGACTACCGAGTGCTGGGATGGTCAGAATTTAAAAAACCTGTCCTAAGCACCACTTATTCAGTGCTATTGGAACTCAGTCACTAAATTAGGTGAGGGATATCTGTAATCCTGCCACCACCATTAGAATTCTAATTGCAATAGAGAGAGAAAAAGCTGATATATAATTGTTTACTAAGAGCCAATGGGTTCCACTTAAGTCAGAGCCTTATTGATTCATTATTCCAAGTGAAAATTAAACACCAAAAGGATGTTTTAACCTGCTGCAGATCCTGAGAGCCAAGCCTGTGGTAGACACATCTGCTCCTCCAACATATGGACATCTTCACTTGAAATTAAGAAAACTTACGGTATGCTGCAATTTATACTTTGCTGTAGCAAAAACAGAGACAAGAGAGCTTAAAAGATATGAGGTACACTATTATAATATAAATATTTATGAACTACAATCAAAATATTTTTTTATTCTGTGTCTTTTTTAAATTTTTGTATTTAAATGTCAGCCTTGCAAGATTTCATTCAGACAAGAAACATATCCAGGAGCACTAGTGCCATTTGGCTTGGTGTTTTCTGTGAAACACACCAAGCAAAATATAGATATGTTATATGTAAAAGAAATAGTATTGATATAGATACTGAGTCAGAAAGAAATATAGGTAGTCCTCAACTTACAACCACAATTGAGCCCCAAATTTAAGTTGTTAAATGAGAAATTTGTTAAGGGAGTTTTGCCCCATTTTACAGCTTTTCTCATCGCATTTGTTAAGGGAATCTCTGCAGCTGTTAAGTTAGTAACATGGTTGTTAAGTGAATCTGGTTTCCTCATTCACTTTGCTTGTCAGAAGTTCACAAAAGGCGATTACATGACTCCGGGACACTCCAACCATCATATATGTGAGTCAATTGTCAAGCATCTGAATGTAAATCACGTGATCATGGAGATGCTGCAATGGTCATAAGTGTGAAAAATGGTCATAAGTCACTTTTTTCAGTGCCATTGTATAGGTAGTGTTAAAGGGGACGGGGGGAAGGAGGAAAATATTAATTGGATATAAACATGATCTATTAAAATATTGTTTTTTTAATGCCTAAAGCTTGATAAGGACCGTTTGTCTACAATAGAACGAGATAACCATTTGTTACTAAAGAAGATATCTTACATCATGAAGACTGAAGGAAGAATAGATAATAAAAATGACTATATAGCCAAAAGGTAAGATTTGGAGTAAAAATGATGAACCATTATGTAGCTGTAATAATTGTAATATTATTCTACCTGGGGCCCTTCTGCCTTCTGGCTGTGTCCTCCCCGAGGTCCATGGTTACTGGATATGTATACGTCCCAAAAAATGTTATGCAACTTACAAAGTTAAGAGATCAAACAGCAATCAGGTCTAAGACAAACCTTACATTTTCCCGGATTTAACTTCCTAATTTCTGCTATATCAATTGTTATAATGGTGTGAGAATTGTATTAGTGGATGTAACATTTAATATAACATTTACTTGAGACGTAGAGGACTATTGGTTTGAAGCCCAGCAGTACCTTAAAAAAAATCAATATTTTATTTACCTGAGCTATAACTTGCATCATTTCATCATTTTTGCTGAAGAAGGGTTTCATCCCAGCTTCCAAATAATTGAAATAAATAAGTATTGCAGATGTTGGGAAACTGCCAGCCAGATTGGTAGGAGGGATCAAGTTGGGAATTAGCCTTGAGTCCTTGTGCTGCTACAAGAAGCTTGAGCCTGCTTCCTCTCTTCCCCCCCCCCACAACCCGGATCCATGAATTCTTCCTGGGGTAGGCAAAGAATCTGGGAGAGTCTTGTAATATAAGTAGAAGTCAATAAAGTTGCTGACGTAAGCTATTCATGAGTGGCTCTGGTTGCTTGTGCTTAACAGCAGAGAACTTATTACTCCATTTATTTGGTGCCAGGAAAAGAAAGAGAACGCCAGCTTTTACTGGCGGATCAATGGACTAATAAAAAAGCCCACAAAAAAAATAAATAACAGGATAGTTCAGGAAAAAAACGTAAAATATTTCTGCTAAGTTTCAAACTGATAACTTTCTGTGTACTGTATTATAACCCCTAAGCTACTGAGACGTTACTGCAAGTGTAACAATACTATAATTACAGATTAGGGATATTAGAGAGCTAAACCAGGGAAAATCAAGAAAGACTTTCTAATGTTAAAGCTTGTTGCTATGGACTGTATAGGAGTGCAATGGCTCAGCGGTTAAAGATGCTGAGCTTGTCCCTGAAAAGCTGACAGCCCAGGATTGAGACCTGAGGCTACGTGACAGGATGAGCTCCTGTTACTTGCTCCAGTTCCTGTCCACTTAGCATTTCAAAAGCATGCAAATGCAAATAGATAAATAGGTATCACTTCAGTGGGAAGGCAAGAGCGTTCCTTGTGCCTCAGTATAGAGTCATGCTGGCCACATAAGTCTCTTCAAACAACGCTGGGTCCTTGGTTAAGAAATGGAGATGAGCACCACCCCCTAGAGTCAGACACCATTGGACATTATGTACTGTACAGGTAATGTCCTTTACCTTTATGTACTGTATGCATGTATATGCATTTGATCTTGTAGCTTTGCACACTTAAGTTTTTGAAAAAGTATAAATAAGCAATAAAAATAAGAACTATTTTGGGAATAACTGCCAACCTAATTAAGGGGACACTTTCATGCTATACATATAACTGGATCAGTTAAAATTCATTATATTAAAACCCGGGAAGATTCCTTCTGAGCAGTTCGTTAAATAGCCGAAGATAAAGATTTAATATTTAATATTGTGGGGGGTGCACCTTTCAGTCCTTGCCAATTTGCAGTATTTTATATGTTTTACATTAGAACTTCCATCATCCACAGTCATAGTGGAAGATAAGCAGTAGCGTGAGCTACAGCAATATGAGAGTAACAGAAGAGAGCCATGATTTCAGTTTAAGTTCTTGACAATTAACTGAAGGTGCTTATTATAGAGCAGTAAGAACTTATTTTCATTTAGCATTTTGAAGATAGGACAGAATGCCTTTCAATTTTAATGCTTGAATGATTAATTTATTGCACAGAGCTCTCCTCCCCCCCCACTTTTAGTTTAAACAGAGAAAAACAAGAGCGAGAATGGTTCAGAATAAACCAAGAAAATTGTGCCATTCTGGAAAGAATTGCAAAGTGTAAATCTCGGTACAGTGTCCAGAAATGGAGTGAAGATTGGCGAAATACTAAAAACTACATGAGCAGTATTACAAGATATCCTCAAAGCCTGTGTGAGTTGCAGATTCAAAAGGTAATTACTGCTGTTAATTATATACATACCACGCATTTCTGTTGGTCTGTATCTCTAGGTCTTCTGTTGCTAAGCTCTACGTCTTACAGTGTTTAGAGCAGAACAAACTTGTGCTAATGAAAAACTGGAAAATTCCATAGTTGTTCCAGTAAGCGTGGAAAACCGAGGGGCGTCAAAGCCAAAATAGAACTGAAGTATCCTATCTTATATATTATTTATTTGTTAAATTTCAATATCTGCTATCAACAACTTGAATAACATTTGCTAAATCCATGCTTAGTCCAGGTAAGAGATGGATTTAGAAGATGTTATGAAATATAAATTAAAGTATGAATAAGCGGGATATAGAAAGCTGCTAAGATGAAATGAATTTAATCTGTGACTCTACTGGTATTTTGGTTTATTTAATTACTATTAAATATCAATGTAATGGTATCGTGAAAAATTTAGCTAAGAGAATTCTATGTACAAGCATGCAACCAGGAATGGATTTGGATTTCAAATGGATTTCTTGGAAAGGCCCTTAATCTCTGAATAATGGGATGTTTGGATCTAGAGGAAATCACCGATCATCTTTGTGCTCTAGGATCAAGGAATACCCGGATTAATTTTTCCTGCCTGCAGCATTGATAGACCAACTGTGAAAATGATTATTTCAACTACCTCTTATTTTATTTTAATAGGAAGAAAAATGTGACAGTTACCTACCGTATCAGATGCTTACTTTCATATGTACACACCGACACATACATATAATAGGTAAAGGTAAAGGTTCCCCTCGCACATCTGTGCTAGTTGTTCCTGACTCTAGGGGGCGGGGCTCATCTCCG
>JANHJO010008698.1:253558-269897 GCA_032468235.1 Pseudoxyrhopus heterurus | reverse complement strand
ACATTGTAAACCGCTTAGAGAGGATTGCAAGCCCTGATAGGCGGTATATAAATACAGTGCTATTGCTATTGCTATTATTGTTGTTTCAATTATTCAATAATTCTGTGGGTAAGAGACTAGTGTATCAGTTAAGATTTTGGACTTGATCTGGTGTGAGCCAAATACAAGTCCATCCTCAGCCGCAGAAGTTTACTAAGTGGCTTTGGGCAAACTCAACCTTATAGGAATATAAAACAGGGGAAGGAGTGCTATGTATTTCTATCTGAAAGCTGGGGTGTAAATTTAATATGTACTTAACTTGTACTATAATTGTTGAAATTCCCTTATTGATTGCTGATGGTTTACCTGCCTAGTGATGTCCACTTATTAAGAAGTAAATTACACTGAATACAAACAGGAGTTATTTCTGTTTTTGCATTACTCAGTTAATTTTTCTATGAGAAAAAAAATACCAAATAACATTAATGTATAAATCGTTAACATATATAAAAAATAATAACTCTGGAACCCACCTATGTCGTTCAAATTAGGAATAAAAAGACTGCTGCCTCTTCCCTACAATTTCTTTCTCCTCTATAAGTGATTAAATACGACAGCAACTACTACTACTACTACTACTACTACTACTACTACTACTACTACTACTACTACTACTACGAGTACCACTTTCCTAAGTAAAGCCTCGGCACTTCATCCTCTGTAGGTCGGATATCCTCGGAACGCCAAGCGCAGAGGCCGCGTTTCCGGCGACATAAGGGTGCAATTTAGAACGGCACACAGGGCCGTACTGGGGAGGAACGCAATTGCCAGCGGACTCGTGAAGCCATGGCGAGAGGAACGCGTTGAAGGCGGAGGGGGCGGGGTCTTAAGTTTCGGAAGCGGCTCCTTCGGGGTCAGGAAGACCGCGGCAGTTGCGAGGCGTCCGGCGGGGGGGCTCCAGGGAACGGGCCTGCCTGGTCACCCGGTTCCTCCCGCGGGCGGGCACGGAAGGGGCATGAATCTGGAGCGCCTGAGGAAGCGGGTGCGGCAATACATCGACCAGGTGAGGCTTCCGAAGCAGCACCCCTTTGCCTGCCTGCCTGCCGCCGCCTCTTGGGCTCCGGTCCTGAGGCTGGGGCTGCTTATGGCGTGGACGTGGTCTGGGAAGTGGGGCGAGTGGAACCGTTCCCGGGCGTGGGGCGTGGGCTCCGCACGAACTTTGGGGCTTAGGGCATCGCCAAAGCAAAGCACCAGAAGGTGAGCTTCTCCCAAAGCTGCTTCCTTGTCCCTGGTTAATTGGAAAGAGGAAGAAGAGCATCAGGGCTGTTGAGGCAAGAGAACCAGGAGAAGGAATGAGTGTGCTTTGAACTGCATTAAAATGCTATGGTTTCCCACTATCTGGCCTCGATTTTTATTCATTGATTGATTGATGCCTTCAGGTCAGTTTTTGAATCCTGGTGTTTGAATTGGTCTCTCCATCTGTGCTCCACTGGATTGGGGGGGGGGGAAACATGGTGCAAGACTGAGGATCGCTATGCCTGTCTCTGACTTCGTGGATCTAAAATACATTGAAGTATCATTATTTCAGTGCAGGTTAATTGGAAAAATGTCTTCTACAAATACCATTAATGGACATTAATCTACATAGCTCCATATACAGATTAACATGGTAAACAAAATACTAGAGAAGCTTAGTTTCAAATTCCTTTGCAGGTAGTCCTCAACTTGCCACCAAAATTGAGCTCAAAATTTCCGTTGCTGAGCAGGACAGTTGCTAAGTGAGTTTTGCCCCATTTTATGACCTTTCTGGCAGCAGTTGTTAAGTCTATTACTGCAGTTGTTAAGCTAGTAATTATAGTTATTAAGTGAATCTGGCTTCCCCCATTGACTTTGCCTGTCAGTAGGTTGCAAAAGGTTGCACGACCCCAGAACACCTGTCGTAAGCTATTGTAACTGTCATAAATACAGGCCAGTTGCCAGCATCTGAAGTTTGATCACATGGCCATGGGGATGCTGCAATGGTCATGTGAAAAAGGATCATAAGTCACTTTTCAGTGCCATTTTTAATTTCTAACTGTCACTAAACAAATGCTTGTAAATTGAGGACTACCTGTATTTTCATGAAAATTACTTGATAATCTTTAGCCCTATCAAAATTTCTCAACTTAACCCAGGTTGCTGCAAAAATAAGATGCAAGAAGGAGTGGTGAATTCTGTATAGAGCTCTTTGATTAGAAGATATGAATATAATAAATATACACATATTTATTTTCTAATAACAAATAACTATTTATTTCCTAAAAACAGCAACAGTATCAAAGTGCTCTATTTTGGGCAGACAAAGTAGCATCATTGTCCCATGGTAAGTTGCATATTTTATCTTATGTGTATGTGTTTTAAAAAAAATACTTTATACTTTCCTTTTAATTTTCTTTTAGTATATACTATTTTGATGGGTTGGCTATTTTAACTGGGAAAGTTGAGAATTGATGAGCTATACAGGTAGTCCTCACAAATAACTTGAAATTATGACAGTACTAAAAAGTAATTTTAGTAATGCTCTAATTATAACCTTCATAACATCCCTCAGTCACGTGATCATCATTACAATCCATATATGTTGTATGCCTGGCCTGTGGGGTTTTTTCCTTTATTTTTTCTCCTCTTGCAGAGTAGAGAAATTGGAGAGAAAAGAGATTGCAAGCAAATAAGCTTTTTACTCTTCTATGCATCAAAAGCAATGTGATTGTATTTGCAATGAGATTTCAAGAGCGTAAGCTATAGGTTCTTCTACACATTGAAAGCAATGTGATTGTGCCGAAAAGGTCAGGCAAGGAGAGATTGCCTACAGAACTAGTTTTAATCCCTCCCTCAGATTGGAGAGATTGGAGAAAGAGAACTGTAAGCTATTTGTATAGTTTAGCTGCAGCTCTCAGCCCCAGGCTGAGGCATGATTACATTGCTTTTGATGTGTAAGACAGTAAGCTGACCTTGACCAGTCCAAGGGGTGAGAGAATGGTTAGGAGGCAAACGATAGTGTGAAATGTAGTCTTGTCTCTTTCCAACTGGAAAGCTCAGTTGCGATCATGTGATTTCCCACTTAGGGAATACCTTACTTGTTGTTAAGTGAGAACTACCTGGTTTTCAGGAATTCAATCTCTTGTCCCTATATCATATAAAGTCAGTACAGTTGCTTTGTGAGGATGTCCTGGTTTTTGATACTCAGTTCACACTGAGTACCTACTTTGCTTTCATATGGTTGCAGTGTTTATGCAGGTGTATGTGAATTTCAATGCTAAGAATTTATAAATGAACTCAATTTGTATGTATTAGAAATGTTGTGAATAAAATAATCAGTGTGTTTTGTATTGTGAATTAATAGTAACATGCAAACAAAGTACAATTGATAAGCTGTGTGTAATATTACTTTTTTGACATGCCTGCATGATTATTTTTTAGAAGATCCACAAGACATTTATTGGTTGGCTCAATGTCTTTACCTTACATCACAGTATCATAGGGCAGCACATGCTCTTAGGTCCAGAAAATTAGATAAGGTAAGTGACCACAGACATACTATAGTACTTCATCTTAAAAAAATTTACTTCATAGCATGTGTGAGAACCTTTTTTTCTTGGTTAGAATATATTTGGTAGGAGCAATGTGTTAAAAGCCTGATGCCAGCAACAAAAGCTGGAGATAAAAAATAGTTCAGCCACACCACCACTTAACGCAAATGCTAACACTGTTATTTCTTTTTCTCTCTTTCCCGTGGACACCTCTCTCTTCCACTGGGCTAGAATTTTGCATTTGGTAAAAAGTTTCTCATTTATAGAGTACATACAGGATTCTTTTGGTATTTTGCTTAAAGCCAGAAAACATTCCTATAAGTGCAAATTAGGTAGTTCGGTTATAGAAGAAATTATAAAATAGAATGAATGTAGAACTGGATAAATGAGCACCTCTTACTATGGTTCATCTTCAACTGATAACTAAATAGAATTTCTATCTTTTTTAGTTACATGAAGCATGTCGATACCTTGCAGCTAGATGTCATGTAAGTATTTAGTGACATACAACACATTTCTAGTAAATTGCCAGTAAGAATAAAAAAAATCACAAATCAAAATTTAAAAATTTGATTTTTGTCTATCTTCTAATTTTAAATAAGCTACAGTTCAGATGATACTTTAAGCATTATAATTTTCTTAATCTTTTCCACACAAAACTACAGTATTAACAACATTGAATTAACATACTTTATATGAACAATTTTGTTTATTTCATTCATTTATTTATTACATTTGGTTGCCACCCGTCTTGCCACAAGACAACTCAATTGTAGCTATGTGAGTTGGTGTAGAAGCATGAGAATAAATAGCTATCTTCAGTTTATTTCTGAAGATGTTAATTTTTAAAGGAAAATAGAGAAATGGGGAATGGAATTAAAAAGCATGGATAAGATAATTAGAATTCAAAGAATGGAACAAGTGAATGGAAATTGAAGCATTGTACAGATAATGAGACTGAGGAGGTAAGACAAAAATCTAGTATAATGCAGGGTGGGTAGATGTATGAAGTTATCTTTAAACATAAAATTGTGATGTATGTGAATTCGTTAAGCAATACTTTATTTTCTACACACTGCTGCTTCAATCATAAGTGTTCATACTCTGAGTTTCTCTGTGTAGTATGCTGCAAAAGAATATCAGCAAGCTCTTGATATACTTGACATGGAAGAACCAATCAACAAAAGATTGTTTGAAAAATACTTGAAGGATGAAAGTGCAGTGAAAGACTGTTCTAATGACTGGGAAATTTCACAAACGTCAGTAAGTGTTATTTGGGAGGAAGCTTATTGGAAGATCTAACTTTAGCTAGATAAAAATAAAATAAAAATAAAGTATTTTAGGAGTCTCCATTGTGTCTACATAGACCCATACTTTATTCATACCAACTTCAGTTGATGTCCTCTAAAAAGGCCTTTCCCAACAAACTGGCGGGTCCTAAGAGGGGAAAAGCAATCTTGCAGTAAAAGGATACAAGTGGGTATAATCTTTTTACTTCCTAATTTAAATAGACACAAACCAATTTATAGAGCTTTATATAAAAAAAATCGGTTGAAAGGCACATATTATTTTAAAAACCGTATTTCTCAGATATAATTTGAGCTCAATTTCTAACTGAAAACCTGGATTTAGTCTTTGGATTCTAACCATTCTTTCTTATTAGATCAAGAGTTCGATTTGCCTTTTGAGAGGGAAGATCTATGATGCTCTTGATAACAGAACTCTAGCAACATTCAGCTACAAAGAGGCTTTGAAACTTGATGTTTACTGCTTTGAAGCATTTGACCTTTTAACTTCACACCATATGTTAACAGCAGAAGAAGGTTTGGATAATATTTTTTCTTCACATAATTTAAAAAAAATCTTTATACAACATATTATATGTCGAATCCATTAGCTAGCATATACAAACGAGCTTTATTAATCTTTTTACAAGATTTAGATTTTAGGACATTGCTGAGCACTAGGAGAAAGATTTGCCAATTGCTGCTTTTTTCTGTGTCCTTAAACAAATTGCTGAGATGCTAGTGAAATGTAAAACTCTGATATATGAAAAATAGGAACATTTGGATGTTATACAGTTTTTAAAACTATCTACTTCATTTTACTTTCAGAAAAAGAACTACTTGAATCTCTACCTCTTAGAAAACAGTGTACGGAAGAAGAACAAGTATTACTGCATTTTCTGTTTGAGAACAAATTAAAAAAGGTAATTTTTTAAAATAAATATTACAGGTAATCCTTGACTCATGACTTGTTGTTTAATGGCCATTCAAAGTTACCAGACCTAATGCTTTACGGCCCATAGTGACTCGGCATGTGAGGGCTCAAATGGTGAAAGCTAATAGGAAAAATCGAGATTTCAATCTTTATTAATTTACATATTATATTTGTATCTAGCCATCAGAGACTCTTAGTAGTTAACAAAATATAAAGAAAGACAATTCAAAACATATGCAGTAAGCATAAAAAGTAAATGATACTGATTCAGAATTATAACTCCTCAAAAATAAAAGCATCTCATCCAGGGTTTGGCTCATCTTCTATTGCCAGTGGTTAGCACGTTTTGAGTAGAGTTGCCTGCTAGAGTAGCGGTCCCCAACCTTTCTGGCTTGGCGGCCCAGCAGGGTGGGGGAGGGGATAGTTCTTTGTGAGTGGCAGGTGGGCGCGCACAGGCACGTGCAGCTCCATTGGTGTGACTGGTGTGCGTACGCAGCCACCTCTTGCAAGAAGGGATTTTTGTGCACGAGCACAAGCAGCCACCACTTGTGCAAGGGGGACTTTGTGTATAAGCACAAGTGGCCGCCATTCGCATGAGGGAAGCTTGCATGTGCACGCACTCGCCTGCCACTTGCACAGCCTGGTTCTGAACACGCTGCAGCCTGGGAGTTGGGGACTCCTGTGCTAGAGCACTGGGGATCTCCTCGGGAGCCCTCTGGAAACTATCCAGTTCCAGTAGATATCTGAGGCAGACATCCAGAGGACCCTGTGCAACTCACAGAGGTGGCTGTCATTATCATCTATAGGTATAATCTGAAAAGGTGATCAAAATCCAGATCACATAATATCTCCGAAAAAATGAGGCACTTACATAAGATTACTTGAGACAAACTGATAAGAGGCCTCACCAGATCCAGCAAAAAAGACATGGGCATGAAGGTCTCCCAGAGGCATCCTACTGGGCAGTTGATACACCTCTAGATCTCTAGTGTATCCTTGTGGCTCAATTTCACACATAGGTACTCGCATCCCAGATCGGCATCCCTCTTTCACAGACCATCACTGCCTTCCCCCACCCCCAACTATAGCACTGAGGTTTCTGAAGGACCTGAAACTTGGAATAAATACGGCTTTCCTTTCTTCCTCTATTAAAAGGGACATTCTTGGCATCAGATTAAATTCAAAAAAAAGGATAGGAAAAGTATTCCCTTGGCCATAGCAAGGGTTTATTTAGGCAGAGGCCAATATGGGTGGAAGTGCAAAAAAGTAAACAAAGCTGAGAGTTCAAAGGCAGATTTAATTTCCTCTAATAGGTTTTTCCCCCCCTAGAACTGTCTAGAGCACATGGGTTTAGAGAAACAAAAATCTCAGTTTTTAGCAAACAATATGGTTGATACTGGGTGGGCATGACTAAGGTCATTGAGCATTACCTGTGACAATGCCATTTGAGGGAGATACTAAATGATACCTTGAATATTTGAACTGTTGAAAGGATAAAATGTGATGAGTAAGTCCATCTTAGTAAACCTATCTGTTGGTTTTTGCAAATGTATTTTATCTTACTAAGCAAATATTTCTAGAGGAAACAGGCTTTTTGAACTAAGGCAATAATATGAAAAGGATCCATTTTCTCTAATAAGTTTTACTATTCTACTGAGGTGCTATTTGTTTCTCAACTGAAATTTCTTATGCCTTTCAGTACAATAAACCTAGTGAAACACTGATTCCTGAATCTGTAGATGGTCTTCAAGATAATCTCGATGTAGTAGTGTCTCTAGCAGACAGGCATTATTATAACTGTGATTTTAAAATGTGCTACAAACTTACTTCTGTGTAAGTATTTGCATTTGTGATAATAGAATTTACTTGTGACCATTCTTACATATTTCAGCATCCTTGTGAAATAATTGTTTATCCTGTTTATTAAAATGGTTAAAAGCTTATCTATTTTAGTTTATAAACATAAAGCAATTAATTGCGTGCTTATATTCTTTGCTATGTTTGAGTCAGTTAAAGATATGTAATGCAGTACAGTAAGGGATTGTCATGCAAAGAATTAGAATAAGTGGAGATGCCTTTTCCTTAGCTTCTGGTCTTGGAAAGAAACTTCACCCATGGAGAGCTCTATGAGGATTAGGCCACTTTGTGGGATGTCAGAGGGGAAATGCTGTGAAGATAGGCTGCCAACATTTTTCTAGTATCAGGAACTTGGCCTATAGCATTCTGGAACTGGAAAAGGAATATTGTCTTCTCTTCTAAGCAACAGTATTGATGAAATGGTTCAATAGGGGCACAAAATCATCTCTGTAATCCATCTTTTCATACTTTTTATTCTTTTGGGACAGTTGTGCTTAAGCTGTCTGACCCACTTAATTTGTTTTCAGTCTCAAATACTGCCATTATGCTAACAAAGAAAAGCAGACTCTTGGCAGTGGCAGTCCCGAACTGGAGCCTCAACTCACAAACAAGCAATTACTAATTGTTCCTTTATCAAGATACGTTGAAATCTCAGCGCTGTAAGGTAGACCAGATTAAGAAACCAATGTCATATAGGCCAAGACTACTTTATTATAATGGCTATACTAACAGAATTTTGCATTTTCCCCTCCCTCACTCTTTCTCCACGTCAACTAAGGAGGGGTTTTTCGAGAAGTTTAATGAAATTAGTTTCTTGGAATGCGCCCAAGTCCTGCTCTCATGGTGATTGCGTTGGTGGTGGCTCTTCCTCCTGTCCTTCATGACCATTCTCTATAGCCTCCACATAAATTTACCTCAGTTTTAAGTACAACCGTTTTAGCCATGTATCCCTAAACTGGAATCCCAGTTCAAGAACAGTGGGTGTTCTAAGGGGAAAGTGCTTCCATTTCTCATTTATACTGCTGTAAATAAGCATATCAGTCACAGCTATTTTTCTTTAGATAAATGTCAGCCTGGCTTTACAAGGTTTCATAGCTATAGAAACACTATTCCTGACTAAGGATATAAGGGAATTTGAATGAAACTAATTATTTGGGTTTGTGTGTTTTAAGAAACTGCAGTTCTTTAGGGTTTCCAATTTGAAGATCAATAACAATGTTTTGGTTGTACTTGAAGTGACTTTCTAAAAAGTATAAGATCTTATTTGGGCTTATTTGTAGAGTAATGGAAAAGGATCCGTTCCATGCCAGTTGTTTACCTGTACATATTGGGACACTTGTGGAGCTGAATAAAGCAAATGGTGAGAAATTGTTTTATGCTTGTTGAAAATGAGCAGATTACTTTTAAAGTTTCCAGGTATTTCCTTTATTTTTATTTTCATAATGTTGCTTTTATTGTGACTCATGAACAGGAACTTTATACCTAAAGATACAAATAATTCGTTATTGAGAATAAAATGGAGGGGGGGGAAAGGGGTTTTCAGAGGGGAAGGTGTTGTAATTGAACGTAGCAGGAGGAAGGGGCTGCACTGCAGAGGAATAATAGACAACTCAGTCCAGATGTTGTGTGAAAGAAAGAGACAGCACCTCCCTAATTGTTCTCAGAGTACATGGTAGAAGCAGATAGTGGAGGCCTGCCAGGCTTAGTCTGGCAACATTCTGTTTATACGGTAGATGCAGAAACAATAAAAGAACTCAGCTTTGAAAAATCATCATCTGTCATTCTTAGTTTTGGAGCCTGACAGCTGCCAGACTAAGCATCATGGCTTGACCCGTGCCTGGAGCAAGGCTTGGGAGCTTAGCAACAATTATAGCTCAAAACTAGCAACCACATCAAGACAGCACCCAATTCCCGCAAATGCAAAGACGTTTGGAGAAAGACAGGGACTGTATGACACTTTTCAATACTTTAATTGCTGAAACCCAAAAGCCTTTTGTGTGGCTCAGCCAACCCTTAAGGATGTAACGAAGTTAAATCTGCTTCACTAGGACAACAGCCTACGGGTAGTGCTGAGCTGATGACTACTAGTTCAGCAACCAAAGTTATGATGGTACCAAATAAGGGGAACTTATAACTGGTCCTTGAGGTTGCAACAGTTACAGCATCTCTGTGGTCATGTGATTGCAATTCAGATGCTTGGTAACTAGCTTGCACTTAAAGATGCAGCGCCCAGCAGTCACATGATCACCATTTGCAGCCTTCTCTTCTGGGTTCCCACAAGCAAAATCAATGGGAAGCCAGCAGGAGGTTGCAAATCCCTCTGGTAAGTCAGTCCCACTCCTGCCATTTTTTCTCCTGAGGAGCCCCTGGGCAGCAAGGTGAGTGGGGCCTGGACGGGCAGGCAGTATGTGCTTCATCATCCATCCCTTCAGCCAATGGGCTGAGAGAGGCTCTGTTTCCTTCCTATATTTGATGGAATGATTTCCATATTTAATGAATAATATTAACCCAAGTGTTTGCTTGCAAGATTTAATTCTTTTTTTCAAACATGGATAAATCATTACACCATACTTTTAGATCTACATTAAAAATGTCTAAAAAGATATTCCTTTTAGAAGAAAAAATGATTTTGTGTTTTATAATTTATAATATGTGACTAAAATGAGTCAATATTGCACTAATTTTACAGTATTTAATTCACCGTTTTCTAGGTAAGCGTGTAGATTTCAGAGCAATCACCAAGACATTGTAACATTGATTCATTTGTATTGGGGGGGGGGGGGAACAAGACTTAAAAAGTTGGTAGAGATGAGACCCATTCAGACACTTGTTTCTAACAAAAAGGTTGGCATCTTATAAAATGGAAATTGGAAGTCAATCCAGTAAATGAAAATTATATCTATACTACTTCTTAATTAATATGCAGCTTACATATTGTCCTGTTAATTAGATAAAGTAACTGATGTCTGTATGTTTTTGAAACTCAAAAAGGAGATTTGGAAATTAGATTTCATAGTGTAACTTTCTACCACTTGTTCTGATCATTTTGTTATTTTTAAACATTTAAAAATATTTTTAGTCTGGTTTCTTTTCAGTTTACATACTTTTTAAAATCATGATATAATTATTGTGTTTGATGTAAGTGGTGCTGAACATATTCATTCTATTTTTCTAGAACTTTTCTATCTCTCTCATAAACTGGTGGATTTGTATCCAAATAATCCTGTAAGTTGTATATTTCTTATTTTTTAATAGTACTGCTATAAGTTAAAAGACCAACATTAGTATGTACATAGTGAAATACACGATTTGATATGTCTAGGTGAGGATTTTAAACTTGATTCGTGCACATTCAAGAAAGTGTCCAATATAAACATTCCAGTTCAGATACAATTTATGTGGAAGATTGCAATAAATCTAATTATTTGAATTTGATCAATCTGCCACAATGAGGGACAGCTGTATTATAATTGTGGAAGTGTATATTGAAATAATATTCTTTTTTGTAAAGTGGGAAGGTACACAGGCCTTGGACCCTTGCCATGTAAAGAGTTTCTGAGGAAATGTAGACATTGGCATTAGATTCTCTAGTGAGGTATTGGGGGATTTCCAGTCTGGGGAATTAAACATTTGCTCCATTCCATTGTCATATGAAAGTTTGTGGTTGCAGAAGGGCGAGGTGATGACAGATTTTCATTAGTTAATCAGATGCTGCAGATTTTTTTCTAGAGGACATTGTTAATAAAAATGCAAATAATATAATAATGCAGTGCTGAGAAGATCAGAAAAAGAAAAGTGAAAATTGTCCTCTTTATGTTTTGTTTTTTATTCAAGCATGTAAAAAAGCAATTTTGTTTCCAAGGCCTCAGAAAAATTCTGAGGCAACACAAAATGGAATGGTAGCATAGCTAGGATTCTGGTAGGATATTCTTATTTAAACTAAATATTACCAGGTTTAATGTAGAATGCAATCGAACAAAAGAGAAGGGGTTATGTTACTTACCATCATGCTGTCTTAAAAGCACACAATACTTATAATGTTATCAGAATCCATTCTGCTTTCTGCATACCGACTAAGAAAAGATTTTCTTGGCAACAAAATGCTGTGCAAAAATAAGGAATTGCCTCAAACAGGAGCAAATTTTCAAGAAAGTGTACAGAAAAAAAACATTGGCAACTACATATGTATTTATCAGAGCAAGACTATCAAAATAGTTAAAAACATACAATAATAACAATTTATTAAACTTGTATGCCACCTGACACTCAACAATTTTGGACATCTTACTACAAATAAATTACAATAAAATCAATAAAACATTAAAAGATTAAGATAAAACATGACAAGTATCGTGAAGGGAAGAGTACAGTATAAACATTTGCATATATGTCTTTTAAAGATACATGTGTCTCTGCATTTATATACTGTAGTATTATTAGATTCATGAAGTGTTACTTTTTCTAATTTATTTTACTGTAATTACTCTATGTTCAATTTATTTTTTGGTTTTAGGTCTCTTGGTTTGCTGTAGGATGCTACTATCTCATGGTTGGCCATAAAAATGAACATGCCAGAAGATACCTCAGGTAAGTTTTATTCTTGAGAATTTCAAGCTCAGAATTATGTTTGTCATTTGTTTTAAAAGAATCTATGTTTTGAAGTATAGCATTTCTATTAAGAATTATTTACTAGATATTTATAATATTGCACGTTTAGTAAGCTGTTGTTTTGGAAAATTGTTTTTTTTTTCTGTTTCAGTAAAGCCACCACACTAGAGAGAACATATGGGCCAGCATGGATAGCATATGGACACTCATTTGCAGTTGAGAGTGAGCACGATCAGGCCATGGCTGCGTATTTCACAGCAGCCCAGCTGATGAAGGGGTATGTCACAATTCCAATTCCCAGGGAATATGAATGCAAGTTCTAATCTGGGTTGGTCACTGAAGTTTACTCTTCTGAGCTTTCAGACTCATGCTGGGGCACATCCTCAGGAAACTTCTCTCTATTGGAATATGTGCTTTGGACTAGTCTATGAGTCATATGTATGTGGTACTTTCCTACTGGTTGATTAGCAGGTTGATGGCCGACAATTCGCTGTTGTTTCCTTGTGCTGCCAAGACCTTGCCTCCCAAGTATCTGATAAGCTGGTGGTAAATCAGCACTCCTGTTGACTGAAAAGGGGCCCATTTTCCAGGCTTCAATCACTTCCCTGGCTGTTTTTGTGCCTGCTCATCCAACAATCTTAGTAGCTGCAAAGTTAAATGTGTTGTCCTTGTTCATTGCAATGTGAGGCTACCAATGAGTTCGGGTCTTCTCGTCTGACCGCTCGCTTGTGTTCTTGCAATCTGGTGGTTAGCTTCCGCCCCGTCTGTCCTACATAGTCACAGGGGCAAGCCATGCAGGGGATCCGGTAGATTACATTAGAAGTATCTCCTACCTCCAAGCAATCTATTCAATGCATGACTTGTCATTGTAGTCCCTGGGCGGTGTGTGATGCTCACTTGCAGATCTTGGAAGATACATTCTACTGCAAATTTATGGTATTTTGATAGTTTTGTGTTGCAGCTGAAAAGTAAATGCATTTTTCTCCCTTTTAAAAATCTTTGTTTTTGCAGTTGCCATTTGCCAATGTTGTATATTGGACTAGAATATGGATTGACTAACAATTCAAAATTAGCCGAACGCTTTTTCAGCCAAGCTTTAAGTATTGCACCTGAGGATCCTTTTGTTATGCATGAAGTTGGAGTGGTAGCATTTCAGAATGGGGAGTAAGTATTTTTTTTATGACAGTTTGTTCGCATGAAAGCATACTGCTGTATACTGCATATTATTCTGCATACTAGATTAAATTATAGGGCTACAATAGCAGCACTTATTACTCCTATTATAATTATTAAACTTAATTATCGTTTTAACAACCCCATAATCCCTTGCAGGGTGGAATCTGGGCAACTGAATGGAGCTGAGTGTTTACTGGCTGGATGCCCTTCCTGTCACTAATGCGGAGTTATATTCAGCAGATATATTCTCATCATGCCCAGAGAGAGAAATATCTGCCTCTACCTAGGATTGAACTCACAGCCTCCTGATTGTGAGGCCAGAACTCCACCTCTAGGCACCACTCAGTTATTAAATTATCTTAAATTATTAAGAAACAAAATATGTGCTGACAGAGAGTAATGATCTTTTTTTCTGTCTATGACTATAAAGGTTATTTTTAAAACCTGAGAATTATTTATCTCAACTTTAAGTAGTCAATATATTCTTGTACTAACCCTCCCCCCCCCCAATAATTTCACAAATTGCTGACTTTAGAAAAGCATTAAATGTGTCGGCTTTTTAAAAAAGATATTTTTAGTGCTGCATTCTTAATTCATTTTTCCTCTAAAGTGTTTAACATAATTAAAAACAAAAGAAAGAAAAATCAAAGACATATTTATTTCATATGCACTGAAGACATCACAGTGGACGGATTTTGTGCTTAAGACATCATGTTTAATGTATCAATACTTCATACACACTTGTTCTTTTGAGAAATAGAAATTGGTCTTTATCAGCCATAATCTTTTCATAAATTTCCAAGGCAATAAGAGAAACAATGGAATAAGAACGTCTATTAACATTTTGGATGGAGAGTAACCATATTGAAAAAGTTTGGCTTACTTTGTCCTATACATATTTACAAATTATGTGTTAATTTATCTGCTAAAGCAGTACCCACATGTATTTTTTATTCAAATGTGCCTTCAGGGATCTTACATTGACTTCAGCATCTTGGTCTCCTTTCACACTCATAATAAGAAAATAGACTAATTAAGTCTGTGATTATTACATTTTCACCGGCACCTTGGAATACTGAATGAACAATAATAGAATAGATTAATATCTAATTATTTCTGATAAAATATAAATGATTGAGAAATTGTATGTTCTATCCACAAAATAAAATACCCTTTCATTTATATATATATATATATTTAAAATTTCAGCTGGAAAACTTCAGAAAAGTGGTTTCTTGATGCACTAGAAAAGATCAAAGCTATTGGAAGTGAGGTATTTATTTATATATATTTTTCTTACTAATACTATTTGCTACAAGCTGGTGCTGTTTTAAAATATAAGTGTAGAAGTTCTCTTGGCCCCCCAGTATTCAGCTGATGAAGACTTCAGAATGCACATATGTGGTCTTCTAAGTATCATGTCAATCCATATAGGGCTTTTCAGGTGATAACCAGCAACTTGAATTGGAGCTGGAAGCCTATGAGTAACCAATGAAACTACCGAAGAACAGTATATCACCAAACTTACTTTTTCCTATAGTAGCCAACTCTCTGTATTTAATATCAATTGCAGCTTCCAATTCATTTTCAAGGATAGAGTATGTTGTGTGAGGTGACAATGGCATGAATCACATTCAGATGGGCTTTCTACATCAAAAATCTCTACAATTTGCATACCCATCAAAGCTGGGCAAAGGCCTTGGTCACTCCCTCGATCTGCTACTTAAGTAGCAACCGTGCATCAAGGAAGACCCCAAAATTAGTGATCTGCTTCTTTAAAGGGGCTGGAATCTGGTCCAGAGCTGAACTAGGGAATCGTATCGAGACTGAATCATCACCTACAATTATCCACTCCATTATCAGTATTCATCTGAGCTTCTTATGACTTATCTAGTCCTCATGGCATCTAGACACTTAGGCTAGAATCTCCACAGTATGTCTGGCTTAGTCAAAGAGTGGTGATGTACAACTGAGTATCAGCAACATACTGCTGATACCTTAACCAATGCCAACAAATGAATTCCTACAGCAGTTTTCCTCATCCATATTGGGGTGACATAGCTGCAGATCTCAATATTTGTACAAATGGGCACACTCATGGTCAGTATAACTTTTATTGATTTGCTGTTTAAATTTTTATTAGCCAATATTGTCTTTTTCCAGATAATCATATGCTCAAAAGAGCTGCCTAATGCTGTATAGTAAACCTCTTAATAAATCTAACCAGAACTTATAATATAAGGAGTTTATTGCTATTCAATGGGAAAATATCCATCAAGAAACCCCAAATATTCTGGCTCCTGTTATACATTACTGAGAAAGAATTTATAATGAATTCTTTATTCATTCATAATATAGTGTATAGTGTGTCATTTTAAAAGGGTTTAATGGCATTAAATCTAATTCATTTGAAGATTTCCTTATACACACATGCGCTCTCTCTGACATATAATATATAAGTTATGAAATTTAAGTGGGGCCTTTCCTCAGAATGATATTTCTTTATATATGATGTTCTTTTGCTACAGGTGACTGTAGACAAATGGGAACCTTTACTGAATAACTTGGGTCATGTGTGCAGAAAACTAAAGTAAGTATGTGCATGTGGAGGTTGAAGGGGGAGAAACATTTAACTAGTAGTTATTATTTTAAGTATCTTTATTTATGTTAGTCCCAGTTCTATAACTTATGAAAATCTTAGCACTGTATAAGTAGACTGGAAAAAACATCCGAGAAAGCGAAGGCAAAGTATTTTTGTATTATAAGAGCTGGTGTGGTATAATGGTGAAGTATTGTTGTTTTTTGTTGTTTTGTTACTTTAGTTATTTGTTTCTGTTGGACTAGATTAGGGAGATCTATCTATCTATCTATCTATCTATCTATCTATCTATCTATCTACCTACCTACCTACCTACCTACCTACCTACCTA
>JANHJO010008698.1:141490-153185 GCA_032468235.1 Pseudoxyrhopus heterurus | reverse complement strand
CTTCTCCAGGGAGTCCTTCCTTCTCATGAGGTGGCCGAAGTATTTCAGTTTCATCTTCAGGATCTGGCCTTCTAAAGGGCAGTCAGGGTTGATCTCCTCTAGGACTGACCGGTGTGATTGCCTTGCAGTCCAAGGGACTCGCAAGAGTCTTCTCCAGCACCAGAGTTCAAAAGCCTCAATTCTTTTGACATTCAGCCTTCCTTATGGTCTAACTATGATACACCATATGATATGTCAGGTATCTTCTGCTAAATCTCATGATGTGGCTTTACAGAAGAAATGGGAAACAGATATTTATTGGGCAGAAGAAATCCTATTAGACAAATTGAGACAGGACACAACTGAACCTAAAATGGGTGGGTAACTATTGGTTAGGTGCAACTAGCTGCTTTTCCTGGAATTGCACTCCTACCCCTCCAGAAATGGTTCCTCACTGTAATAGGAGAGGCTTTAAAATAGTCTCTGCCTGATCTATGGAAACAATTTGAAGTCTCTCTGTAAACTTGGAAGAATGATATTGAAGGAGTAGCAATGTTGGGTGGCCAATCTCTTTCTTTGGAATTCTTCCCTTGAACTGCAATTAGAATTTTTTAGAACAGTCTCCTTTAGCAAACAACAGACATCGCTTTTAAAACCTGATTGCAGCCTGAAAGGTGGATTCCCTGAAAGGATTACTGGGGATACAGATTATTCTCTAGCAATCTGTTCTCCTCTGCAGCTATTAGCAGTCCCAACTGGCAATGTTAAAAGTTCTGTTGGGAAGAAAAAGCTCCTAATTTAATCAGAGCAACAAGATGTGCTTGGATTTCGATAGAAACGAAAAGTCCCTTTGGAAGACACACTTCTTGACAATCCCTTAAAGAAGCCGCATCTTTCTCCTCAACTTGCATGGTAGCCAGGAAGCCCCACAAAAACACATGTTTTGAGTTCAAAAGATGCTAAGAAGGCGAGACAAGATGCTTTGGAGCAGCCATGGTTGTGCTGTCAATGCCTCCTCACTGAAGGGTCTGCAAGATGGCACATATAATTGTGTGATAAAAGTCTCATCTCTTTATACAGATGTGTTATACTGACTCATATACAAACGTATGGAGCTTTGAGTGCTTACATTCGCCACCTTAGCCTTTTGGACCCCTTAGCTTAATGCATATTTTCCTATTTTTTTGCCCTTCTAGTATTTTTGCACAAGTGCAAGGTCTGGCTTTTTTTTCCAGATCAACTGAATGTTGACCCATTGGTTGTAACAGGAATTGCATAAATGTCAGGCTTTTGGGTGACAAGCTGATTGGTCAATTCCTGACATAGTGAATGGAACAACGTTTGGTTGATCTGAAAAAAAAAGATCCTCCATTTGCAAGAGAGTGCTAGGAGGGGAACAAAAGTGACCCCAGAAGACATATCTTCTTCAAGGGGGCATCAACTGAGGCAGACCTACTATGAATCTTCTTTTTGGCTTTGGCTCCAAACTTTAGCCTATTCCTGGGGTGGGGCCATGGTGGATGGAGAAGGTGGGCTGCTCTAGAGCTAGAGGCAAGGCCTGAGACACAGGGCAAAGTCTTGCACAGAGGTTTTGATTTGCCCCATGGATCAGAGATTCCTTCTGCCCTCCATACACCACCCTTTATTTATCATAGTACAATGAGATTTCTTGTTGAAGTGATTAGCAACTACTTTCCTTCCATTCTTCTTTCTTAGGGGTTAACTTAAGAACTTGGCATCTTGCCCTGGTTTTCTCATATTGCCCCATTATGTTGATTAGAATCCAGAGCTTCTCTTCTACAAGGAAAGGAGGTATTTTTCTTAGGCTTGAAGCATCCAGAGCCCCACATCTTCATTATGAAACCTGATTCACACAACTCATGGGTGTACTATTCAAGGGAAAGGTTTGCTTGCCTGTGTTTATCAGGAGCAATGAGCTAATGGTCATGCAGATGCTGAACTACAACAATTAGGAAGCAGGTCCAATAGTGTGAGATGTTAAAAGCTTTAATTCACCAACATCTTCAGGGCCTCAGGAGGATCACTAACTCCCTATACTGGTACTTTGGAGTGAAGATCTACCAGACATAACAATTACATCTACAACAATAATTTCCTAATAGGTGTCTTTTAAAGACATTCTAAAAAGTGCTCCCTATTTGTAAAGAAGAAGTCCTACACTTATAAGGAATATCAGGGAATACCTTTCTTACCTTAGAAAATTATATTGTACAAAACCTCCTTCTCTTCGAAATCCTAATAAAATCAAGCACCAGTCAAAATTGAATATTAAAAGAGGAGCCTAAAAGTATTTTGGAACACATGAAATAGCACAGAACTCTTGAGCCTCAGTTCAATATTGGGGTTTCCTAGCAGTATTTTTAATGTGGGGAAAGAGGGGGGGGGGCTTTGACATGAGCTGGTGATGAGCTGCTCATTACACACAGAAGAAGGGAATGGGAAGCCCTGGAAGATGATACTCAAACTAAAAGTAGATTCTGGTTGGTACCCATTCAGCTTATCTAGAAAGGCACTTTTATGTACCTTCCTCCTTTCCTTAGAGCAGCAGGAATACACAACAAGCTCAAGCAGTCTTTACCTCAGGGCAGGGCAGTTTGTTGACCTTTCCCTGTGTACTGTGAGCCAGTTTCAATGCAGCTATTGGTGTATTCCTGTCTCCGTTTCCCTCATCCCCTTGACTTCTTCCTCTAGTGGGAAATCCAAACACAATCACTCTCCCAAATGAGGGTGAGGCAGAACTGGGGACTTCAGTACTCCCTAATCAGCTCCTCTGATATTTTTTCTTTCCTGGCAAATCTATTGATCTTCTTTGAGAATGATTTCCCAGTGTCAACAGCTGTCAAAGGGAAGAAGTGCGAATACTGATCTCTCAGTCTTCTGGAAAATAGGAGATCAAAACCACAATCTTGTGGCAAGAACAACCAGGATTTTTGAAAGCTGTGGCCCTGGGCTTTTGCACCTCCCCACCCAATAAGCATTTGTAAATGATGGGGGAGAACATTTTCCACAAGCCAAGGGAAGGGAATCATAGGAGCTGTGACTTAAAGATCTAGGATTGGCTTTCCAAGCAGTCAAGCCTTGCGTGAAGCAACAGGTGGAGGAAGAAACCGCTTCCCTCTGCTTGCCTTTATGGGACTTCTTGTCCAAAGAAAGTTGTGCTTGCAGTCCCAGATCCTTCTCCTAGGAGGGTCTTTTGACCTGTTGGTGCTGTTCTGAGTTTCTGCAATTGACAACTGGATTAAATAGATTGAATCATCTAGGCTGGGCCCTTCACCCTCCAGCTCCTTGGACCAACCATTTTCCTGTTCCTCTGCTGCCTCCATGTCCTCTGCATATAGGGAGAGGGTTGCCTCTCTTCCCAGTACTGCACAGACAAGGACCAGCAACAAAATACAGGCCAAAATGAAGGACAAGCAGCCGAAGAGGTGGAAGGCTGTTTTCCACTGGCAGAAGTCCCGACTCCAACCCCCAATGCTCTGGGTCAGATTTTCTCCAACATCTAAAAATTCCCACACCTTGTTTGGCTATGTAGTAAATTTGGCTGGCTGCTTGTTTCGAGGTGGTGTGCCCCCCTGGCAAAAAGGGCATTTGATGCCCAGCGCAGGAGATATTGCCTTGCCAGGGACGAGCAAGAGCTTCCCTGTCGCCCATAGCCCTCTTTGTCTCCTGGTTCTTCTCGCTCAGCTTCTTCCAGAGCTTCCTACTGAAAGCAAGATATCCTTCCACAACCCATCTGTCCTGTTAGCTCCAATGCTTTTTTGGGTTTTGGGGGCTGGAAATGGAAATAGCCATTCCCTGGAAGACCTGTTTCCAAGTCCGGTCTCCACAACTCACGGAAATAGGCTAGACACACAAAGGTATCTCTTACAACTGTTACAAAAGGCATTCCTGCAGCGAACCTACTGGGCCAACTGGCGCTAAGCAGATTGCTGTCTCTCAGTGCACCAACCCCTCGTCACCCTTGGTGGTCAGCTTGGGAAGCTTTGGACTGAGAAGGGGAGGAAACGCCACTTCCAAACCAAATCAACGAAAGCCAAATTTGGGCTGTGGCGGCAGGCTGGGAATGTCATCACGAGGACATGGAGTATTTTTGAGGTATATATAGAAATAAATTATGTATTGGGCTTCTGGTTCTTTCTGTGTGAGCAATATTTTCTGCATATGCCCATTATTTGGAGGACAGACAACAAGCATTCCCTCTGAAATCCAGTCCCTCTTCCTCTTCCCTAGGCCAGTAATAAGAACACTGCAGCTCAGAGAAATAAATTACAGCGATACAACACCTTTCTTTTCTTTTCCAAACATAATTCCTCTATCATTTACATGAAATATACTGGCTGGATTTTAACGTGCGTCCTCTCCATCTCTGATCTGTTCCATGTAGAAGGCACGACTCCAACATACTGCCGTATGTGCTGTTTGAAAGCGCCGCCAGACCCCTTGTTTCCAGGTGGTCAATCAAAGAGCCTTTGGGAATCATAATCATGGCTCTCTCCCTTTATGGCACTTTCCCTTTGTTGCTGCTTTATATGGTTTTGTGCTCCAGCGTTTCCTCCAGGGAGGTCCCTCAAGTCCACAACCCAAGCCTTCAAAAGCTCTCCACAAAGCTTCCGGGGAAGAGGCCTGACCTGCCATTCCGCTGTAACGTCCCTTTGTACCAACCATCTTCCCTTTTCTTGTGGACGAACACAATGTCGCCCTCCTTCAGTTCGATCTCAGCTTCACTCTGCGGGGGATATGGGACCACAACACGGTATCTTCCATAAAAGAAAAGAGAGAAAAAAAAGCTTACTGCGGATACTGCAGATCCATTTGCAAAGCAACATGTTTATGACCGATTTATTCTGTGCCTTGAAGTCAACATCAGCCATTAGAGCAGCCCCAGAGACAGACCTGCTCAGGATTAGCCATCATCATCGCCACCTTGCCATTGAAAGCAGAGAAATGCAGAGAAGAATCAATACACCATACCAGATTATGTGTATGTATGCAAAGCTTGCCATGAAGGCATAAAATGGCACACACACAAAGACACACACACACACACGCACACACGCACACACACACATATATATATACACACACTTCATGTTGACTGCATAGGTGTATTTATTTATACTCTGATTTAAAATTAATTGGCAAGCCTCTCCCCTCAAATCTGATTGTTACCTGTCTTATATATGCATACGGACAGATTAAAGTTTGGCACGAGAATCTTCTTCGACTGAGATAACATTTCCTATCAAATGGCCTATGGCAGAGCTGCCATTCTTACATTTAGGGTACATTACCAATTTCAACCATGTGTAAATAAATGTTTGCATTATTTTAAGCAAGTGTTGGCTAATTGCCTTATTACATTATAGCAATTTTAGCTAGAACAACGCCAACTAATCTTGCAACTCCATATGGATAAACAAAACGAGAGAAAGTTAGTCATAGTTCACTGGACCGTATCATGTTGGCAAAAAGGATGTGTAAACTTCTCTTTCCCAGAATTCTTCAAATTGATATGCATTGCACTGACACAACAATCTTGACACTGATTCAGATTCCCCAAATGCGTTAAAAAAATGGAAAATCAGTCTTAACAACAAAATTTCCACTGAAGTGTTAGACGTATTTCCAATGAACAAATGATGAAACTTTAAAGTGATACATATATATGCATACATACTTGAGGCACATGAGACTTTGTCTCTTAAAAATATTGACTACATATCCCTTTGTGTTGTTTGGGGTTTTTTTGTTAAAAATAGCACAAATAACTAGCCATTCAGTCTTAGGAGAATGCTCCACTGATTTGCCAAACCAGGCTAATGCAATGTCAGTCCCTAACCTACAGCAGGGATATTTCTATAGCAATCCATAGCATCTCTCACAGGGAGAGAAACTTCCAGGGGGCTTGTCTCAGTTCTGTTGATATGTTTATGCAAGTCTTTAAGATGACAGGTGCTGCCTGAGCAATGACTCCAGCTTCATTGCACAAAGTTGCCAGAGGCTTGTGAGCATGACACACGTGGCTGTTATCTAAATTAGGCAACCACTGGTTTGGTTGTTAACTTCCCTGATCTCAGTGTCCTCCTATTAACTCCCCCTAATCTTTCTAACATCTTCCCACTGACCTGTCTTGATTTTCTCTGCCAACTCCTCCAACGTCTTCCAACTGGCCCACTCAGGCCCCATCTTCCCATTTTCCCCCACTGGCCTGCTCACACCCCTGTCTTCCTAGCATCTTCTCACTAGGAAACAGATCTTCTTAGCAACCTCTCAGACACCCATTCTGATTTTCCCAACATCCTTCTCCATCCCTAGTGTTGACGATCTTCCTGCAATCTCCCATTGTGCTTTACAATACTGGTTAATAATGTATATTTTATTCTATGTAGAATGAAAAAAAGGAGGTGTATGTTAAAGTAGCAATTGATTCTCATGAACCAGACCAAACAGACTAACTAACATTCCTGGTGATGTATCCTTGTGCTATTGTTGTGTTTTGCCTCTGAACAGAGAAATACCAGTGCTGATGCAATCCATTGCTACCCAGATTTTTTTCTTTGCCTTTCTCTCAAGTCCTGTCACAGCATTACGTGGCCATGCTGAGAAAGATACCTGAAGGCAGAGCGGCTGGTATGGTAGTATTACACGCTGCAGGAATTAGAAAGGTAACAGCAGCTTCTGGTCATGAAAACCTTCAAGGGCTTCCTCTGTAATTGCTTACATTTTTAACAAGCAACATTCCTACATAAACAATAGTCAGAAATTTGACAATGGACATCATCTTCTTGACCAGACAATACCGAATTGGCTAGAAAGACCAGCTTTTTGTCAGTCCTAGATTAAAAAAACCATACATATAATCCTGTTTACATGACCTCAAATGTCTGAATTCATAGCCTGGATTTATTAGAGGTGAATTTTAACCGAGGCTGAGGAGTATTAGGAGACTGAAATTCTAGTCATCTGGAAGACCAATCTAGTTTTGATTTATCAATGTATCATATATAGGTGACAATGAACAGAGGCTGAAGCTTGAAAATCTCAAAAAGTATATTGCTATTTTTATTTGTAATGAATAGTAGGACTAGATTTGGCACATGAGTTTGTATGGGACAGGATAATGTGTATCCAAATCAGTCTTAACTATTCCAGGTCTTTTCTTTCCCATTTTAAATATTCAATACAATGAAAGTATTTTTAAAAAAATTCTAATTCTAATGAAAGCTCTAGGAGTGACATTGAAAACCAAAGTTTCTGAAAGCAAAGATGTCAGTTTTATCAATTATCAGCTGTTGGCCAGCTCTCAGGCCAAGAAGGACAAGGAAAAAAAATATCTGTGAAGCTATGGGGAAGGTGGAACAAAGGTACACCAGTTTGTTCAGTTTCTAGTGGCTTCATGCAAATATAGTAAGCAATAAAGATTTCTATATAGCCTTCCTGTATTGAAGGGCTGGGAAGTTTCTGCTGGGTTTAAGCTGAGGAGCCTGAACTAAGCTAGTTGTTTAGCTTCATTCAACATACAAGGAGGCAAGGAAACATCTCAAGGACAAAATCAATGACGAAAAGATGTTTCCCAACTTCTGCTGTGGGCCAATCAAGGGAGATGGAGAAGCTCTCTTCATTCACAGTAACGAAGGCTCTCCTTAATTTCATCTCCCTGCATGACCATTCACTAGGAACTTTTGTTCCAGAGATTCACTCCTGGAGTTGAAACCAGATGGTGGAAGAATGCTTGAAGAGATGTGTAATGAGATTAAGAGTAGCAGACAGAGAAAAATCCAGTACACTTTGCCTTTGTACCCTTTAATTCTTTCAGTTGGATCCCAATCTTTGTTTTATATCTGGACTGGGTGGGTCTATTTTGAAAGATAAAGGAAGGCAGTAATTTGGAGTTAGTCCAGTAATTAGATATGATGCTTATGAATGAAATATAAAACTTCTAAATGCAGAGTATTTGGGTGTACATAGTAGTAACTGGTATCGTGTTGTAAATTGGCAGTGATTCTCCACTATGAATCAGACGTGCACCAGATGGGACATGACATTTTTAAAAAGGCACTTCTGACTATATTTATGAGAACAAATGGATGTGGAATGAACTTCCAGATTAATATAGCTGTTCAAGTAATTCCAAGACTAAGCTCCTCACAAAAAGATGAAATTAATATTCCTCATTTATTGATTAAAAATATACCGACTGTTAAGGGATAAAGATCAACTGAGACTCTGCACTACATTCCACCACATCAACTCAGAATATGAACTGATTTAATTAATAAACCAGTTAGAGGAAACCCTTCTTCCTGAGTACAATTAAGATAATTTCAGTTAGAGGTTATTCTTAGACTTGATTGGCAATCAAAATACTGGATTGACTTCCATTCTTAGGATCACAAGTGGGACATGATTATTTTGATCATTCTCCCAGCCCTCAATATTACAATCAGTGGGGTGAATACATCTCTTTGCTTTGCGTTTTGAAAGAATTCTGATTGGTTTGCTTTGATAATAGGAAAAAAAAGCCGAAATGAACTGCAAATATACCCTTGCTGTTGAAATAATCTTGTGCGATGTTATTACAAAAAAAAAATGGCCTTATTCGAAAGTATTTGGAAATGCAAATCTGCAAACAGGGAATTTTCATTGCACTGTATTTGCACTTAAGGCCTTACCTTTCTCGATTCAACGGCTTAGCTTCTGGGTGGCTGGTAGCCATTGAAGGTGGCAGTTGCCTTATGGGAGAAGGAATAGAAAAATTCAGATCTAAAGATCCCGTCTTTCTGTGCAGAGGCTCCATCTCCATTGCGCCTTGCATTTCACTCTCGATAGGGCACGATCCTGCCCTCCCATGGCTAGAGAGAGAGGACAGTTCAGGTCCCATCGCGCCCTGCAGCATTCCTTCCACTATTGCCATAGGATCGTGGGTTGGAGACATGGAGGGAGGAGAGCGAGGTTTCTTTTTCGTGGATGCTCCTGCTAGAAGTTTCAAGAGTCCGCTTTTCTTTTCTTTCTGCATGAGGATCACATAAACCATTGAAGGTCTGATTATGCAATTGAAGAAAACATCACCATCTATTTTTCCTATCCACCAACATAAAAGCTAAATAGTCTTGCAGCAGGCAAAGTATAGACCTCTGAGAGAATGCATCTGTGTTTTTGTGTGTGTGTATACAAACATGCACATACTGTAAGTACCTCGGTGTGCATATGCATATACTACAAACCCAAATATTCATCCAGGTTGTTGCACTGAAGGATTTTATTTAGGCAGAAAAATAAACAAGAAAGCAAGCATCATTGACACATTATCTTTGCAACGATGGTTATGTCCTTATAGACTGTAAATGTGATGTTCAGTACTAGAGTTGGTATTACATTTCATTGCAATAAGGACAAATGATTCATCCCAGGGAGGGAATAGGCAACTCTAAACTGCTGAAATTTGAAAAGGCAATAATGTTTGAGTCTACCCATGGGGGAAACAGAACACTGAATGTCTAAGTCCTTGGCGCAACAAGAAATTGGTTGTTCCTACAAGCATATTGTTTCTCTGCTTATTTCTCTTGCTTCCCTCCTTTTGACTGATTCCAGCACTGGGGCCTTTGTGAGATCAGAACATGAAATCAGTATGTTCTTGCAATGCACAATTTCCCTTTTCACCAGACCTTTTAAGTCAGCCTTGACACTATCATCTCTAGCTGACAATGATAGTGGATCATTTTGACTAGCGACGATGGGAGTTGTAACTGAAGCCCCGTGTGGCTTTTAAGTTTTCTCTAAATATTTATTAATTCATTCATTTGTCTTTCCAGGAAGCACAGAGTGGTATATGGCGCTATACTCTCCCATTTTGTTCTTGCATTAGTTCAGTCTCACGAGTTAAGCTGAAAGATAGTAGCTAAACAGTGGTTGTTGTTGTTAGTTGCGAAGTCGTGTCCGACCCATCGCGACCCCATGGACAATGTTCCTACAGGCCTTCCTGTCCTCTACCATCCCCCGGAGTCCATTTAAGCTCGCACCGACTGCTTCAGTGACTCCATCCAGCCACCTCATTCTCTGTCGTCCCCTTCTTCTTTTGCCCTCAATCGCTCCCAGTGGTTATCCCAGTTATAATACATGGATAGTGCTCAACTTGTAACCATTCATTTAGCAATTGTTCAAAGTTACAACCGTACTGAAAAAAAGTGATTTATCATTAGTTCTCACAGTGATGAGCATTGCACATTCACGTGAGCAGAATTTGGGTGTTTGGTAACCAGCATGTATTTATGTGGTCACCCTATGTGATGTTGCCAGCTGTTTCCAACAAGCAAAAACTTTGGAGGAAGCTGGATTCATTTAATAACCATAGCAACAATGGCTGTAAAATCAGGCATGATTCAATTAACAACCGCTTTGCTTTGCAAAAATTTTGGTTCCAGTTGTGTTCATAAGTCAAGGACTACTGGTAGGTTCCTTATCCTTAATCTGTCACTTTAAACATGGCTTTCGATTCCATTTAATTTCAACTTTCAATTTAGCCAGCATATAAAAGAGAGAGAGAAAGGGGGGGGGGAGGAAAAAAAAGAGAAAATACAAATAAGCATATACAACAATCCATCTTATATTCTACTATAGAGCTCTTGCCAAAGCCTTGATGATAAGTAACAAAACTTGTGTTCTAGGCTATATAAAAATCTTATCGGTGAGGAGAAAATCAACACAGAAATTGTCTGATTGTCCGGGGGCTGCTGAGAGAAAAGGAAATGCACATATGGGGGGATTTCAATGTTTTAAAGCTGAAGTTTCAGAAAAAAACAATTTCCCATTTCATAATAGTACTACAAGATAAAACAAACAATGTGCAAAGTCCCAGAAGCTTATTTGAACGACACAATTACTAACCCTTCTTTTCCCTCCAATTTTGTCATTTCTTCTATTTATTTATTTTCTGCAAATTCCCCTTAAACCTGTAAGGAAAGGCAGGAGCTTCCTTCTAATCTATTGGTAAATTAATCTGGTAAGATATATAAAATATTTAATGTTAATCAAGGCAATGTATTTCACTTATTTATGGTCTCAAATCAAATCTTCATTATGGTCATAGACCAGCATATGCAAACATACAGTAGTTCACAATTAATCAAGGATAAGTTTAATTATTATTTTCCAGTGTATTTGTCTTGTTGAGCCTTATATCAAATTGGATACCAGAATAATACACCAAGCTCAGAGAGCACAAAGAACCTCATGGCTTTCTTTTTTATTTTAGCTTTCTTATTATTAAAATTTACAAGCTACCCAACTCCCAGGGATTCTATCTCAATCACATTAACCTACCATCTGTTTCTATATATTTTGTGGAACTGATGTTTCTCCTGCTTTGATATTGCTAAAGTTCACCCTGATTTTCAACAGTTGTGAGTCAAGAGTCCACTTTTTCTTGTCTGGCAGTACAGAGTATTCACCAGTACAACACTGGAAAAGTGTTATGTTCTTGCTTTTTAAAACTTTGGCAAGTCTACCCAGTTTGGGGCTGGGTCAGCCTTAAACTTAACTGAATTTTGTTTTGCCCTAATTAGATTCAGCTTAATGGGATTCAGACCCAGATCGAGAAAAAGTAATATCTTAATTGGTGCCTTGGTGGCGCAGCAGTTAGAGAGCAGTAAGAACTTGTAATTAGTACTAGCTCCAGCTGCCTGCAATTTAGCAAGTT
>JANHJO010008698.1:6055-17267 GCA_032468235.1 Pseudoxyrhopus heterurus | reverse complement strand
ACCAATGCAGTCTCCGTGCTGTACCCGGGCCTGAAACCAGACTGAGAGGGATCTAGATAATCCGCTTCATCCAGGGATTGTAGGAGTTGGAGTGCCACCACTTTCTCAACACTTTTTCCCACAAAGGGAAGGTTGGAGACTGGATGAAATTTCTTTAACTCAGCTGGGTCCAGCAACCATTCTTTATATGTTTTAGCCTCCAGTCCCCTAATCATCTTTGTTTTAGGATTTGTCGATGTTATTTTTTTATTAGTGAGTTACTGTGGTGATATAACCATACACTTTTGGGTGTACAGTGGAACCTCTGGTCGCGAATGCTTCCATTCGCAACCAAATTGGGTGATGAACAAAATATTTTACCTCTGGTCACGAACAGGTGCTCTGGTGGTGACCAAGCAGCTGCAGTGATTTCCCCTTCCACGCTGCTTTCCCCTTCCACACTATGCCATTTTTTTATGTGCATGCGCTTCCAGTGAAGACCAAATCAGGGGACAACCGAATTCTTGGAACGGATTACGGTTGTCACCTGAGGTTCCATCTGTATGTATGTTGGAAATTATGTAAATAATATGGTTAAAATGTCAATTTATATTATATTTTACTTATTTAGAAGTGAGCTCTACATGCAGAGACATATTCTCAGGAAATACTGTATATCTTGTCAGTCTAACTAAATATTGAAAATGTAACAGTTCAAAGCTCTAGCTCAGAACTAAAAATAATTTATAGTAGCAGGCTGTAATTTGTCAATTTTCATAGAGACTATTAAAAAGGTTAACTTTATTCAAGAAGCTGTCTAAAATGCAATCTGTTGTGTGCAGCATGTTTTCCTTGTCAGTCTAATTTGTAATTCATTTTCTTAAGACTCTGCAAAGCTGATTCTTGCAAAAATTTGCACTTAGGAGAACATTTTATTTAAAGCTATAGAGCATAAACTTATTTTAATCCTAGTAACCTCTTCATCATTTTCCTCTTCCATACAATAATTTTATATTAACATCAGTCTCTTATAGCTGTTTGAATATATCAAACCTACATGAAAAATAAAGCTGAAATAGTAACAACTGTAGATATGTACTCTCCACTAAATAGCCTTGGTCTCACTTGCAGATGTTCTCTGGTTTGAGTGGGATGGGGGTAGTGCATCCATCCTTGACCTCTCAGCAGGTTTGATACCATCGACCTTTGTATCCTTTTGGGTTGCAGGATTTGAGGCTAGGCGAGTCAGTCTTGTGTTGATAGGGAGAGGTCCAGCCTTCCATCACCCTTTTGTGGCATGCTTCAGGGCTTGGTATCCTCTCTGCTATTTTTTAACATCTATATGAAGCAGGTGGTGAGATCATCCAACATCACAGGATGAGCTATTATCAATATGGTGATGATATTCAATTTTGTATCTCTACCCCATGTAACCCAAGTGTGTTGTTGCCTCCACTCTGGATTGGAGACAGCGAAGTTCAGCTGAACCCTCGTAAGGCTCAAGAGACTATGGGTACATAGAACCTTGGGGTCTGGGAATTTAACTGTTCTTAGTTCTGGATGGGATAGCACCACCAAGGCAACCCCTTGCACAATTTGGTGGTTCTCCTAAACTCATGACTCTTGAAGGGAAGGTGGCAGTTGTAGCCCTAGGAAAGCCTTAATGTAACTTCATGTTGTGTACCAATTGTGTCCTTTCCTGGATTGTGCTCATTCACTCATGACCTGGTCATCTCTTGCTTGGACTACTGCAATATGCATTACATGAAGTTAATCTTATAGAGTATTCAGAAGCTATGTGTTCTGTGTTTCAGAACACAACTGGGAGGACAGTTGTAGTGGCACCTGGGGCAGGTGCATGTAACACCGTTGTTATGTGAGCTGTACTGGTTGCCCATTTGCTTCTATGACCAATTCAAGGTGGTGGTTTAAAGCCTTTTATGATATGAGACCAGGTTACCTGAGGAACTGTCTCAAGTTAATGCCCACCCTTATTCATTCTGGCAGAATGGGCATGATGCAGATCCCGTTGGTCAAGGAGTTTTGGATGGCAGGGTCCAGGAGAAGAACATTTTCTGCTGTGGCCCCTGCCCTTTGGAACATCTTGCTGCTGGAGGCAAGATCCACCCCCACCATCTTGGCCTTCCCAAAGGACTTCAAAAACCTGGCTCTGCTGATTGGCTTGGGACCTTGATGGGGGCATTTTATGCTGGAGATGAAGTAAGGCACCTCCATACTGCTCGTGTACTTGCTTTCTAGTTTTATTTAATTCCTATTAATTCTAATGTTTTAATGCTTTTGTTGTTTTTATTGTAAGCTCCCCAGAATGGATAGTGAGATAGGTAGCATATAAATGTAATAAATAAATAAGACCAGATCAGCAATACTGCATGTTCTAATTTTGATTACTTTAATATACTTCTCGAATTAGTGTTTCTCTCCACCAAGAACACACTTTAAGGATAATTTCAGTTTACAGTATCTTATGAAGGCCTTCTTCTTAACTTAAGATTGGCTCTAATACTGCTGAACTTTAGACAGGCTGTCAAGTCTGGCTCTTTTGTGGGCTTTTGGGTTGCGATATGGTGGGATCCCGACTGAATAAGAGTGTAATTTCTGTTTGGATTGTCATTTTATTCTTGTTTATCAGTTTATGTATTGCGGCTTTGTGTTTCTTCTCTTAAATTCTGTTGAATTTTATGAAAGCTGCCTTTATGAAAGCTGTGGTAATTTTGGTTGAATTTGGTTAACAGCCATACAAGTGTTTTAAATAAAATAAATATTAAGTTTTGATGAAAGAGGACCAAAGATTATGTAATTCACACCTTACATGAAACGCTTCTTGTTTCTCAATCAAGCATGGGTTTGCTATTTGTACTGCAGCCCACAAAAATAATGATTTCATGTCTACTAAATCCATATAACCTGGAGAGGAAATAACTATGTTTATCAAATCTGGTCCTTGTTTTCATGTCTGATCCATGCTACTTCAGACTATAGGTACTTTTCAAGGACAGAATAACTTTTTGAATGACAATTGAAACATAGAAAACAAGATATTAGGCTAATTTTCTGAACAAAATAACCAGGTGATGATATCATTTTGTCACTTAAGTTTCCTCTTGCAATGCAAAACAGTACAGACAGGACTGGAAAACCCACTGCACCTCCACCTCTAAAGCTTCATTTGAATGTGTGGAACTGAAATGTTTGATTCTTTTTTTTTTTACATCTATATATAGAACAGGAAGCCACAGTCTGGATGGAACATGGTGAAACAGACTGTATCCATGTTGAAGTAGTGAGACAAGGCTGTATTGCCTTTCTTCATTTATTCGATCTATACACCTAATATATTCTGATGGAACCTAGATTGGAAGATGGGAAGAAGAAACATCAATAACCTCTGCTATGCTGATAACACTACTCTGATAATAATGTGAACGATCTGCAAACCGTGGTATTGAAAGTCAAGGAGCATAGTGGAAAAACAGGACTACAATTAAATATAAAGACTTCACTAAAAGATAGCAGGTATGGCAGCGAGCCTTAGAAACTGATAATGAAGTCACTGAAATGGTGGATACCTTCTACCATTTAGGGCTGAATATTTAAATAATGTTTATAATTTTAGCAGAGTGACTCTCATTGCCTAACGATACATAAAAACGAAATATCAAGTACAAAAACAAAACAACATACCAATTTTATAACTAATTTTTTTTAAAAAGGATCTATCACATCAGCCTCAAAATAATTATAAACAATACAATGTAACCAAGGCTCCTAATAAACCATCTGAAAAAAATTTATACATTGAGCTCAACTAAGATTCTGGCTAAGTGAATAAGGGAACAGCCAGGTTTTCAAAGTTCTACTGAAGAACAACTTAATTACCTAAGGTCAAACACTTACTAAAACAACAGATCTAGTTCAGTGGAGCTTTTGAGGGAGACTTTTCAAAGACATGCCTTTGAATGCAAGAACAGGACACATTATACTGAAGCACAAACTGATTCATTAGCCACCCAGGAGGCAAAGGCAGGTCTAAAGAGAGAGGATTCCACCATCTTTTTAGAGGTTTAGGCAAACTAGAATATACACATGATTGGATACAGCAGCAAAGTATTTGATTAGGTATAGACAACAGCAAGTATTTAATTACGTACATATGTCCTACTCCTAGCAAAGACAGTGAGGCAATTAAGATGTAGCATGACTGGACTACAAAGACAATGATGTTTTGCAAGAATAAAGAGGGAGTTATTCTATGAACATGGACTTGTGTTTCATGTTTTCAGGCCCACACAGTACTCAAAAGCTGAAGGAGATGACAGACAGAAATGTAATTCAAATGCTTAGCAGATAGGACTTGTCTGAAAAATGCCAATTACAATCCAATAGCCTTGCCCAAATACATTCCTAGAGTCATAAAAGGCTAAATCAGGTAGGATCATGAAGCAAGAAGTCACAAACTAGAATTACAAATGGTTGTTTCCAGCAAAGACTGCAAGCAAAACAGCTACCTAAATCTGCAGACAGCTGGCTGCAGCTATGCCTTACCCTTTGCCTAGCAAATAACCAGATTGAGAAGCGTACTCTGCTCACCTGTGTATGTGTTTGGACCTGGGGCTTGGGGCTTGGGGCTCATTTGAATGCTCCAGCTCAACAGGAGATGCCTGTGGCTGGCCAGCCTCAACTGAATCCTGGCTTACTGGAGGCAGAGACTGAATCTTGAAGCACAGGGTCAACTGAAGTAACATTGTCAGATTCAAAACCAGCATCAGATTCTGAATAAAACATGTCATTCTAGGAAGCTACTTTGGTTGCTTTTCTCAGAGCTCTGCTCACCTCCCAGTACGGGTAGTCCTTGACTTACGACCACAATTGAGCCCAAAATTTATGTTGTTAAGTGAGACATTTGTTAAGTGAATTTTCCCCATTTTATGACCTTTCTTGCCATATTTGTTAAATTAACCACTGCAGTTGATAAGTTGGTAACATGGCTGTTAAGTGAATCTGGCTTCCCCATTGATTTTGCTTGTCAAAAGGTTGCAAAAGGTGATCACACGACATTGGGAAACAACAATGGTCGTAAGTATGAACCAGTTGCCAAGCATCTGAATCTTGATCCCATGATCACGGGGATGTTACAAAGGTTGTAAGTGTGAAAAATGGTCATAAGTCACTTTTTTCAGTGCCGTTGTAACTTTGGACAGGTCACTCAGTGAACAGTTGTAAACCGAGGATTACCTCTACTTTTCCCCACCTTATCACTCTTTCGCCTTCTAAAATGTTTAATGGCTAAGCTGACAGGGAAGGTTCCTTGGGAAAGTGTTTTTGTAAAGGGGCTAATCCCCTTTAAAGAATTTGTACACCATAATTTGACACCATTAAGCTGGGCCAGTACTTTGCCTCCATGGGAAGATGTATTTGGATTAGGGGCTTTTAACCTGACATCCCCCCATTTATTTTTTTATAGGTAAATTAAAACTATATTGTTTAAGAATGCAAAAAAGCCCTTTCCTTATTTTAGAAAGACCCAAAAGAGCAACAGGAAAACCTTTCTGAAAATAAAATTCCATAAATTGCATCATTTTTTCACTACTTTACAAAATTGAGAACATTTTTGTCTATGTCTCAGAGTTGGCCTATGTAAACTAAGGGTGGAAACGGAGGGGAGTGTCTGAAAAAGTGAAACTAACTACGGGTAGGTATTGCTGGCACATGGGGAGCAGATGGGTTTCATATCAAATGAACAGATAAGGAAAACAGAGATTAAAAAACAAAATGATTTAAATACTAATGAATAAAACATGGAGTAAATTTAATTTAACAAAAGAAATACCAAAAAAGGGGATAAATTAAGACAGATTATTTTTACACGCCTATGAACCTACAAATAATGTTGGAAATGTGCAGCATAATTTAACCAGAATACAAACAGTTAATTTCATATGATTTTATTTACTTAGCTAAACGATGCAGGAAAAAAGCCCCATATTCACAATAGCAACTGTGATTAAAATACAAAGACAGATGGCAAAGTATACACCAGTGTTTGGTAGATAAGGAAGAGAGTGATGAATTAATATTACTTTAAATTCTCAACCACATATACAGATTCTTTTTTCAATGAAAGCATTGTCTTGCATATGCATTAGCATTCCAGACACTGCCAAAACTCTAACCCTTCATACCATCACAGTCTGCATATCAAACATAGGTTTTGGAATCTGTACACAAATCAGCACAATTATGTGTTGGCACAGAATCCCAGTGGTTAGCTAGGCCAGCAAACCACTCTCTCCCATCTGTTCCAAGTAGTGAAGGGGTGTATCTTGGCAATTACTCTCACAACAGAAGGTCTTTGTGAAAAACTGAATTTAGAAACCTGTTCATTACACAACTTCCAGAAGGTTTGTCTTCTTTGTTCAAACTATCTGGCAGGGTAAACGGAGAGAACAAAGCTATAGTCTGTCCTTCCATATTTGGTTTCTTGTTATTCACCATGAAATCCTAAAAAGTCTACAAAACAATTTGCAAAAGCCTCTATATTATTGAACTAATTAGAATTCTCCAATATTTCAACACTCTGGATAAGATCTGTAATCATGAAGAATATGCAATATATACTTATTTTCTGGGCACAGGGGAAATATAGATTTTTCACTTAAAGATGGGAGAACCAGTTTGGCCTTGTGGTTAAAGTGTTTGTTTAGAAATGAGGAGACTGAATTATAGGCAGGAAATCCAACTAAATCACAAAATTATTGTTGGGGGGGGGGAATAGTAGACAGAATACCTACCTTGAGTTACATATTAAAAGGTGGGACAAAATCTAATTGTAACAATAATTTCCTGATATTTATTTATAATTCTATTTATTTTATTATTGTTGGCTAAATTTCATGCATAGAACTGTCTCTCTTCATCTTCATTGTAGCCTCCTTCAAAGCCTCTCCCGAGAGCCTCTCTTTAGACCTTGTGCAAGTACACCATTCCATTCCAAAGACTTGGTTGTTAAGCAAAATGGTTGCCTAGAAAACATGAGGCACACACGCACATAAATGTATTCATTACACACACACACACACATAGAGAGAGAGAGAGAGAGAGAGAGAGAAAGAGAGAGACGGAGACACTGCTAAGATCACTGGTTGATTTCATTTATATAAAGTTCTACATTGTACTGTGCCTTTTATTCCTCTTTTTTGCCCCCTCACAGCGTGAAGAGATTTCTTGAACAAACTATCTCTTTCAGAGCTGCTTTTCTCTGCAGCACAGTGTTTCCCTAAAAAGTTGACAACCACAAGTTAACAAGCTCAGCTTTGTGGCCTTAATTAGTTAATTAGAACATTCTGGCCAATTCTCAGGGGCTGCCTGACCAGAACTTAATTACCTTTACACTGAAATCTTTTGTTGTCAGGCACACAAAGTTTGCTCCTTAAGTGTGTACCTTGTTCAGAAAATGATTTTTATTACCATGTATTATTACCTTGATATTTGGAAATGGTCACTAATTGAGGCAGTTGCTAAATGAGCAGTGGTTGTATATTTGTACAGATGCACAAGGTACCTCTGGATCCAGTCAATAGTCAATTATGTAGATCAAACAGCCATAATTTCCACTCCTGGATAAAATGAAAACCGAACTCCTACTTGTATTAATTTTCAAATCACCAATTTTAATAAGTTAATGTCTATTAATTTATTCTGAGGAATTTGGAGGGTGTTATAGGTATGTATAAATTGAACGCAGTGGCTCAGTGGCTAAGACGCTGAACTTGTCGATCAGAAAGGTGGTTCGAATCCCTAGTGCCACGTAACGGAGTAAGTTCCCGTTACTTGTCCCAGCTTCTGCCAACCTAGCAGTTCAAAAGCATGTAAAAATGCAAATAGAAAAATAGGGACCACCCTTGGTGGGAAGGTGACAGCGTTCCGTGCGCCTTCGGCGTTTAGTTATGCTGGCCATGACCACGGAAACATCTTTGGACAGCGCTGCTCTTCGGCTTTGAAACAGAGATGAGCACCGCCCCCTAGAGTCAGGAACGACTAGCTTGTATGTGAAGGGGAACCTTTATCTTTATACATTCGTGCAAGTAGTATTATATGAGTAGGAGCTCTGCTAGTAGCTTCCCCAGTGTTTACTTGAAGTAAGTCAAAAGTTAATCAATAGAAGGTTCTAAAACAACTTTTTCAACTTTGGGGAAGGTGAATTCCATGATTCTTAATCCAAACACATCTATTAAAACAACATAATAGTTTTTTCCCAAATATTAAAGATAAGTAACAAACAAATGCAATAACTTTAAATTACTACTTCAAATTACAAGCAGTTAAAATCAGCAAACCTTTTCAGGGATTAATCAGAAATTGCTGAAATTACACTGTTCAGTTATAAGACAATTTGGTTTCTTCAAGGGCAATAAAACCACTGGCTTAAACCCAAGCACAGTACTGTCTTATCTGGCTTGTAGATGAGCAGTAAATAACTTTTCTCCTGAAATCAGTGCAAAGGCAGGCTCAAGGATGAACGCAAAATGCAATTCTCAAATCAGGCCCAATGGCTCTGAATCCTTTGGGGGCTATAATGCAGCTCTGTGGGAAATGGGAAATATCCCATACAGTATCTCAGAACTATCAAAGTTTCCCAGCTGCCTGTCAGAAGAAAAATATGCAGTATTAAAAATATGCAGGATATTTATAACTCAGGGTTGAACTGGGGGATCCTTGGTGCTCTAGATTGTTTTCTTGCAAATGTTTCATTACCCAACTAGGTAATATCATCAATATTGTTCCATTTCCACAAAATCGACAATGCTGCTGCCACAGTATAGTATTTGCTGTAATTTATTACATATCACACAAAGGACATTTATAGTCATCAATTGGTAGTTACCATAATAGAGCGATATCTATTAAGGTTATTTTTCCATTTGATAAAGGAAACAAGAAACAGAGCTTAATCTGTTATTTGATTTTACATGTTAACAGCCTTGCCTTTCTTCGAATTAGGGAAATACAACCTCAGATGAACAACAAGACATGGCCTTAACATAATTTTCTTTTCAGGGAATGTGTAATGGAACAATTGTGAAACATAGCAGATAACAGTTGCTAATAAAAATGTTTACAGTGGCAAAGGTACATAGCCTATAGCCTGGTTGCTATTGTTTCCCCTAACATCTGCCTAGCCAATTTGGTCCTTGGCATACCCCGGGTTCCTTTGATTAAACAATGTCATCTCTCAGGATCCCAAAAGTGCACCTTCTCCTTAGCAATGAGTGCCTCTGGACTGAGGTTTCCCCCAGATCTAGATGAACCCCCCCCCAAGGGAGAGTGAGCCCCTCCTTCCATTCCATCTGGACCGTCATGCTTCCCATCTTTTATTGATTTTATTGTAATTTCTTTGATTGTTGTGAGCTGTCCAGAGTCATTGAGAGTCAGGTGGCACACGAGTTTAATAAATGATGATTATAACTGATCGAGCAAATTCAATTTAATATTCATTTTAACATCCTAAACATCTTGTTTAGGAACAAAATAATTCACTGTGGAAAGAAACAGAAATAATGGAATAACTTTTTGACTTTACCAGTACTGTATATACATTATATCATGATGTATTATAGATAATACAGAACAATCTTGCTCCTTTTATCACAACCCAGAAATGGAACCCGCTCCTAAAATCTGTCTCCACAGTTGCCAAATTACTCCATTGCAACAAATCAGATACATCTCATGAAATAGATTACGGTTCAAAAAAGGAAAATAAATGCACTGAAAGTCATCCTTTTATCTACATCCAAAGTTGACTTTACATCCCATTAGGAAATGTGAATTCTTGTCCGTCCTGAATAAGTTTTATCAGCAAGAGCTATCAGCTGAGTACTCTGTCTTGTTTAATTGACACTTAATGGTTGCCTAGAAGGCTAAAAATGCCATCCTAGTGGCAAAGGCTTTTCAGGCAAGGGACTGTTTTCCTTAATCAGCAGCCTGACTCCTTTCCTTCCTCTCCCCTTTTCCTTTCAAAATCCAGGCAAAACTTCATCAGCATGGACTACAGTCCTCGTCTCCTTTCATGGCAATACATTCATAGCCAGCTCTGCTCAAAAGATTCATTCCTGATCGTACTTGGGTCACAATTTAGCATTGTGAAAAAGTAATCAGTTACGTTTGGCAGAGTGGAGTGGAGGGGAAGGACCTGCATACCATAAAGCAGAGAAAGCAGATAGTAAGAGAGCCATTTATTGGAACCTGTTGTACTTTTTTTTTTTATTAAGTAGAACATGCCTTCTTTCTGGCAACCCATGTCTCTCCGGCTTAAAAAAAAAAAAAAAGGAAGCAATGAAAAAGGATCCAGCTCTTTCACTGCCCACAGGGATGGGCTCAAAGTAGTGAGAGAGCCATTGCACAAGTTCGGATTTTTAATTTATTAAACTATTAAAGGTAGCCCTCGATTATGTAATTATGGTCATAAGTTGTGGCAGTCATTAAGCAGGTCACCCATGACTGCATCCAATTTTGCATCCAATTTTTTGTGAAGGTCATTAAGCGAATGCCATGGTTATTAAAGCATGTTGCAGTCATTAAGTAAACTCAGTGGTTGTTAAACAAATCCATTCTATGCAATGGTTTTGCCGGAAACCAGAAATAAATGCGGGAAACTAGCAAAAAATGCTGAAAATTATAGTTATGTCACCATGGGATGCTATAAACAGCGATAAATGCAAGCTAATTTCCAAGCACCCACAATGTGATCCTGTGACCATAAAGATGTGTAGCCATCAGAACAATTATGTGATCGGGTCATAAGTACCTTTTTGGAGGACCGTTATAAATAAATGGTCATTACACAACGAGTTGTTAAGCGATGACTACCTATTTGACTGACTTATTATCAATATTTTATCTCATTATTGAATGTATAGGCTCCCCTCTAACACAGTTCTCAATGTGACTTACAAAAATGACTATTCTCCAACAGAACAAAAACAAAACAAATTTTGAATTGAAGAGAAGAAGAATAAGGAAAAGAACACGAAAAAGAAATAAAGCAAAAGAAATAGAGAAAAGAAAAAATAGAAAGAAAGAAGTGACTTCCAATCTTCTTAGCAGCAGTTACATTTACAGTAGAACCTCGGTTCACAACCACAATTCGTTCCATAACTTTAGTTGTGAACCGAGTTGGTTGTGAACTGAAACAAATTTTCCCATTGGGTTGTAT
>JANHJO010008696.1:19264-32891 GCA_032468235.1 Pseudoxyrhopus heterurus | reverse complement strand
GACTTTACGACCTTTTTGCCATGGTTCTTAAATGAATCACATGGTTATAAAGCAAATCCTTTCCCCCCATTGACATTGCTTGTCAGAGGCTCCCTGGCAAGGTCGCTGCAACCATTGTACATGCATGCCCATTGCCAAGAGACAGAATTTTGATCACATGACTATGAGGATGCTGTGATGGTCGTAAGTGCAAGGACCAATCATATGTCACTTTTTTCAGCTGCGGTGTAACTTCTAACGGTCATTAAACCAATGGCTGTCATTCAAGAATTACCTGTACACTTTTTATAGCTGTTATAACTTCAGCTGTTATAAGTTTAAACCAATTGTCATAATTCCAAGAACTTCCTATATCTGCATTAATCGATTATCTGCCTCTCCTATTTATTTTTAGTTTGCCAATCCAGATTTTATGGACTCTATTTCAGATGTTGTGGATGAAGTTATACAGAACTGTCCCATTGATGTTCGGCGTCCTTTGTATAAGGTACACAGAGAGATAGAATTATGAAATGACATTCAGGTGAAATTTGAAGTCTACACCTTTTGTGTTTCCCTGCTGGTTTGATTAGTAGCTTGTAGATAGAGCGATAAGCAGAAATAGATTATGATTTTGAAAACATAATTTTGGTAAAACTGATTTTATTTTCAGTGTTATTCCAACATTGAACATTTCTGAATATTATTAGGTATCCAGCTATGGATTCAGCTTTTCTCATGCCTTTACAGCTCATCAGTCTTTGGAGAAGTAGACAAAAACCACACATTTATTTTTTATTTGTTTATTATTAAATTTGGAGCCTGCCCATCTTACTGGCAGGGTAATTTTACCTTGATGGTTCCTGGTTTGTGCTCCAAGGGGCACTGATGACCCACAAAATACTGCAGGTGATCATAGATGTAGGCAAAAATGAAATGAAATATCATATTTAAGTGGCTCTAGTTGCCTATCACTACAGACTAATGGTAGCCTCCTAATTCTGAGAATCTTATGAGATTTACTGATCTCATGAAATTTCAGCTATTAAAAAATTAATGTTTAATAATTAAACGTTCTGTTTATTGTTTATTTATTAGCTATCCTTGTACCCTTAAGCTATCTGCTGTGATTAAACATTCATTGGCATTTTCACACAAGTAAGGAGCTACATATTTCATTTTGATTGTTGCCAATCAGATGCTGGAGTCCAGATGGATGCTGCCAATCAAAAACTATGACAGTCCTAGAATTCCAGGGAAGTGCATTGAAGGCCTTCCTAAAATAACTTTTAAATTGTTAGGATAATTAGCTCCATTGTGGATCATTGTACACTTACTTAGATTGAATTGTGTTTATTTTTTGCTTGATCACTTACACCCCAACTGCTTAACATTCTCTATTTTCATACCTCTCTCTTAAAGACATATAATAGCTGTATTTTTAAACTTTATTAGCTTCATTTTTTTCCCTTTTAAGCGGGCTGCTGAACAATTCGGATTAGCTGAGAATTTTTTAATTTGATGCAAGATGTTAATTATCAACGCTATGTATGAAGAGATAGTTCTTCTCTGTCCTCTCTGTATGTTTTCATTCTTTTCTTTTAATGGCTCAAGTATTCTAGTGGGGTGTACAAAAGCTGTCTGGGACAAAGATAGTCTTGAAGAAAGCAGTCCATGACTACTATGTAAATATCTACTTAGTCCAGGTAGACAGGAGAGGGTGAGGAAAACACTCAAGATTGCCCTATCTTGATTCTCTTTAGTATAAAGAGGAGAAAGAATCCTAGGTAGGCTTCAAGATTCTAGTATTATATCCTGTGTCAACAGAGTTCTTATATGTTTTTTGTGATGTCTCTTTCCTGACCTGGGAAGAGAAAACCTTTTCTAACGGAATGCATAGATAATCTTGGGGAAACGGGGGAAGAGATGCTGCCCAAGAAACAAAGCCATAATTTTCAAAGGCCTTTATGGCATGGGTTCAGAGTATCTAAGGAATTTACCTCAGCATTAACTACCCCATTAATTCCAGCAGAAAGGGCCTATTTTGGATCCCATTGGCCACAGAATTTCGACTGGCGAGAAGAGCCTTTTCTGTTTTGGCCCCCAGTCACGTGTAACATAATAAGGTTTAAAAAATGATATGGATACAATATATAAATTCCAGATAATTGTGTAAAAAAAAAGATAACGAAAGCCATTAAAAGAACCCTACAGCCTAGTTGTAAGCATTCAGATCTTAAAAGTTTTTTTAAAATATTGTTTTTTATACTAAAACCCTGTCTCCCTATCTTAATTTAAATTTCAAAATGGAAAACCCCCAAATAGTTATCCCTTATCTTGGAGCCCCCTCTTGTGGCTATAAAAAAACCTCATAAAATTCATAAAAAGAAGAAAGTTTAAAAGTTACCAGATAATTGCAGATGAAAAAAACTGTTTGTATTAGGAATATAACCTTGTTGCAGGAAAATAAATAAAAATGAGATAAATAAAATCACAATAAAAATAAATTGTTTTCAGATTAGTAAAATCATTATTTGTAAAATTGTAAAATTTCATTAGGCAGCTAATGAAAAAAACCCAAAGTAGTAGATTATTGAGTGAAGTAACCTTTAATTAAAGAGAATTCAGCTCCACTGATTCTCATTCATCGCTATCTGCCAAAAATCCATAGATGACATTTGGAGCAGGCTGTAAATCACTCTGAAGATTTTATTGTATTACCAATAGAAGAGGATATTTGTAGTTCAGAGTTGAACTTCGGTGTCCTTGGTGCTCTCTGAACTTGGTTGTTTTTTTGCAGACGTTTCATTATAAGTCTATTGTTATTACTCAATTTACTAACCCCATCAGTGCTAGTGAGTGTGGGATTTGCTCCTGTACTTGCATTGATTATGTTACCTAATTGGGTAATGAAACATTTGCAAGAAAACAACCAAGTTCAGAGAGCACTAAGGACCTTGTTTATAGTGATCTGGGGGGTCATCCTCTTTGGAATAGTCGCTAGTTCTTCTGTTGGGTATCTTGACATTTAATCGTCATCAAGAATAAAAAGGGGAGACTGGAAACAATTTGTCCACTAAAGAAGGCTCTTTCTTGATTTCATGAATGAAGCAATGTCGTTTCACAGCAGAAGTTGTCTAAAACACCTTCATAAAAGGAATTCTAAATGAAAACCCTTTTTGTATATCTTAAATTGGTATTTACTACTGCTTTCTAGCCATAACAGTAGTGTGGATTAATTAGTTCTGTTGTACCATACACAATATAAACATTTCTAGTTAACATTTACACCTACTTTATTATCCTTTTGTTATTATTAACTGCTGAGCAAACTTTTCTCCATGAATAATGAATGGATGGATGATTCAAAAGTTTCATTTAGTCTTCTGACCTTCAGTTTTATAGTACATTATTATTATTATTCAAATCATTTTTACCCTGGGTGCTACGGTTCAGTGTAGAAGTTATGGAGACCATCTTCTACATCAAAATTCATCAGTTTCCCATAATCCATCATCAACTGGATTTATATGTGCTGTAGTAAATCCCCTGATTCGTTTCTCCAGTGTTTAGGTAGATCTTCATTCCTTGACTTATGACCACAATTGGAACCAGAATTTCTGCTGTTAAGTGAGTCATGCCCAATTTGTGATCTTTTTGTCATGGTTGCTAAGTGAATCACCCTAGGGTTAAATGAATCATCCAGTTGTTAAATGAATAAGGCTTCCCCCATTGACTTTGCTTGTCAGAAGCTGGCTAGGAAAGTCACAAATGCTGATCACCTAATCCTGGGATGCTGCAACCTTCATATGTACAGTATATACCAGTTGACAAGCACCCAAATTTGTGGGGATGTTGCGACAGTCACAGTACATGCCAGTTGACAAGCATCCCCACTGTGGGGATGTTGCGACAGTCACAAATGTAAGGACTGGTTGTAAGTAACGTGTTTTCAGTCATGGTCTTAGGTTCACAAGGACTGCGGGATTGCTGTGGCTGAGATGAAGGAATTAATAAAGGCTAATTCTCATTAGCCTTTCTAGCCATTTGAAAGAAGTCAACCAACCATTTTCTCAAAATCCATATCAGTTTAATTAGCACTCATTGTAATCTGTCATGTGAGGGAACAGGATTGGGCTTTAAGTCTATTAAACGTAATAAATAGAATATAACTGTGTATCCCTCTATAGACCAAAATAAATTATCAGGTGAGGTAAGATGACTGTGACCTTTTCAGTTATGGAAATTTGGAATTCTTTGTTCTGAAATATCTCATTAATTTTCACTTAAGATCTTATAGTGTGTTGGTTTACACCGTTGTTTGTTAACTTTACAAGTTTAAGGTGTGTGGGCTTCAACTTCCATAAGCTGGCTGGGGAATTCTGGGAGTTGAAGTCCACCCACCTTAAAGTAGCCAAGGTTGAGGAACACTGGTCCATGCATAAATCAATCCATTCCTTCTCCAACCTAGCTGTTGTTTTCTTTCAGTTTTGCTTCAATTCATTTTGTAATAGAGATGCTTATTATTGAGCTATATCACACATAGTTGGAAAATTCTGATCAAAATAATTTGAGAGCCTTTGGGAATGGGGAGCTGTTGATTCGCTGTAGCAGGAAGGCTGTACTTGCTGAGATTAACAGGAGTTAATTTCTTTCAGGATTGAAAATAAACAAAGAAAAAACTAAAACACTAGTAAAAAAATCTTACAGACAAACAGAGAAAGGAATTGACAGAGAACAGAGATAGTAAAACAAGTGAAATATTTAGGAATCTATTTAACAGCAAGATGTGCAACAATTAAAGATGATAACTACACAAAATTAATGCAACAAATTAAGTTGGATTTGGAGAAATGGAAGAATTTACAATTATCAATGATAGGGAGAATAGCTACCATAAAAATGAATATATTACCGAAGTTACTTTTCTTATTTCAAACAATACCGATAAAACTAGAGAAAAAGTATTTTGAAGAATTAAATAAAACAATTTTGAAATATATCTGGCAAGGGAAAAAAGCAAGAATAAAATTGAAAATGTTACAGGAGTCTAAAAGCAATAGGGGCTTTGGGCATATTATCAGGCATCTGTACTTACATGGGTAAAAGAATGGATAAATTTGAGACATAGAAGACTATTATTATTGGAAGGACATGATCTTCAATTAGGATGGCATGCCTTTCTATGGTATGGAAGGAGTACTGTACGTAGATATTTTCAAAGACACTATGTGAGGAATGGTTTACTTTTGGTATGGGAAAAAAAAAATCAAACTACAAAATTATAGGAAAATACCAGTCTGGCTTTCTACAGTGGAAGCATTGATAAATCCAAATCTTATTAACTCAGAAAAAATTGTATTTTGTAAAGATATTTTAAATGAAAATAGTGAACTTAAAACTAGACAGGAATTACAAAACCAAGGGGTGGATTTAGCTTGGTGGCCACAACTGCAAATACAATTGAGACACGAGAAAGATGTGAAAACATGGGATTTTTATAAAGAACCAACAGCACCTGACAAGATGTTATTAGGGACAGATGAAAAACTAATTAAAATATGTAATTATTTATTAAGCTTTAAAATGGAAGATGAACAAGTTAAAGAAACAATGATAGTATGGGCAAAAAATATACTATAGGATTAGACAAATGGCAAAAAACTTTGGGATAGGAACTACAAATTGACAATGGCTACTGCATATAAGGAAAATCTTTATAAAATGTTTTATAGGTGGCATTTGCCACTGGCAAGACTAGCAAAAATGTTTAACAACATGTCCACCAAATACATACATGGCTGGAAAAGATGATTAAGTAGCATATAGATTTGGAACCAGAAATATTTTTGTTAGGTATAATACCAGAAAGCTATGATAAAGGGACTATATACTTAATTTTACATCTACAGTATTGACAGCAGCTAGAATAGTATTTGCACAATATTGGAAAAATGAGAACACTCCATCAGATGAAGATATAATTCGGAAAATATTGGACTATGCAGAGATGGATAGATTGACAATGAAAATAAAAGATAAAGAAGATACAGAGTATTACTCAACGTGGAATAGATTTTATGAGTGGTTAGAGATAAGAGGTAGAAATTAGATGAAGAAAAATTATTGCTATGTATAAATTAAACATAAACATGGTTTATAACTATGCCAATATTATCAAGAGGATTATAAATAAGCTAACGTAAGTTTGGTCAAAATCATTCTGTTGTACCACTACTATGGTTATTAGCATATATGCTACTATTTTTTCCCCTCTTTTCTTTTGTAAAATGATATGCCCGGACAATACACTATATTCAAAATGTTTATTATATAAATTAAAAAAAAACCTTGGACTGCAAAACAACAAGAACAAGCAAAGGTACATGATTTTCTATATGTCACAATCCATCTGTGCAGTGTTCTTGGCCCTGTAAGACTTTGATAAATTATTAAATATTCCATTATAAAGATGATGTAGCAAAGATGAAATACAAAAAAAAAGATCAAGAATTTTTCTAGTGATCTTTGCTCACCAGCTGATAGAAGATCAATGGCCCCAAATCACCCTATTGGCTTCCATGACTGAAAGTGAATTTCATTCTTACCTCTTCGGTCTTTGGCTCCATAATACTGGCTCTCAAATTTAGCACATATGAAGACGTAAAAATGACAAGAGTGTGCTGCTTACATTCCCCAAGTATGTCCTATTCTATTTACACTGGACAAAAAGTAACTCCTATTATCTGAACTCAAGTCATTTCAGGCTATTTTTAGGAGGTTCATTTATACAGTGTAATCACTTATATTAAAATGCCTAAAATCAGAAAAGAAGGGATCAAATGGATCAGAAATGAAAGGAAACAGATGCATGGAATGCAATAAGGACGGCAGGGATGACAATCTCACTTTTCTAGTGCAAACCTGCATTTTTATTAAAGGCATATTTTGGCAGGCCCATTCAAAAATACATTGTGCTCAGTAAAAATGAAAAAATCCCCATGCTGATAAGTAAAAGTTAAACACAGAATAATTTATCCCTTTATTAATTACATAAATAATAAAAATCGTACAGGAATTAAAAATGGAATGCATGCCTGAAAACAATCCATTATGATGCAACTACAATATGATATGGTGTGTTCCATAAAGATTTGCAGCTGGCTTATGAACATAGTTATGAACTTTCTTCCAAATATTCAACATATCTGCAGTTAGTTTTAATGCAATGATTTACATAGTGTTTCTACTAAAAGAAAGCACGACAGATTTTCAGTTTGTGCATCTGAGATTCTCTAAAAGAAGAAATAATGAATACGTAATTTTAACCACATAAAACTGAAAAGCCATTTTCGTAAGTGGAGGGTATCATAAAGCTACAAAGGTGTTCAAAAATAATGATGCTCCCCATTTTATTCAATACATCTTATCAAGTATTTTGACATGAAAATCTAAGCAGTTCTATATTTCCAGGTACATTAATAGCGAGCCAAAGCTCTTTTTTTTTTCTTGCAGTCCATTAATTTGGCCTTTTTATATTTCCTAAAGAATTTTAAACTGAGTCATCAAACTGTATTAAGTGACTTATCTGTCACAATAATTTGTCGAAAACAACAGAGGTAGCAAAAGTGAGAGACTTCCAAATCACCTGAGAACCAGTATCAAATGCAATTAAATATTAGAAAGCCTTCTCTGCTAAAAGACATTAATGTAATGCACTCTTTTTCAATCCGGTGTCCTATAGTTATGATGGAAGGGCTCTGCTGGTTGGGAATTCGAACAACTACAGTCTAGCACAGTGGCCCCCCAACCTTTTGGGCACTAGGGACCAGTTCCGCAGAGAGAGGTTTTCCCACGGACTGGAGGAGGTGTATGCTGCCTGAATCCCGTGGACGGGGCTTCACCTATTTGCGTGGCCCAGTTTCTGGGATGCTGTGGCCCAGTGCCGGTTCATAGACTGGGGGGGGGTTGGGGACCCCTGATCGAACACATTTAGAAAGCGCCTAATTGTAGAAAGCTGAAACCATCCTTTCTCTGCTTTTAGAATTACCGTTGATTTACCAGGACGTTGTATTTTCACAAATCGTTAGGTTTTCTGCATTTTCAGAAAAAAGATGGTGACTATTGCCCATCTGTGCATTACATTTGGCAAATGATTTTTATACAAAACTATTTATTAGATTTATTTTTAAGGAAAGTTGGAGACTTAAAAGAAGAAACTCTGCCCAGAGCTAAAAATGATTGATTCAAAATGGACACTAGATACCTATTTATTTTCCAAGGAGAAAAAAGTAATCTAACAACTGAAATAAATCTATCTATATAAAAATGGGTGTATGTGTGTGTCCTGGAACGCCTCAAGCAATTTCAACCAAACTTGGTACACAGATGACTTATTCTCTGGAAACAAATACTGTGGGGGTAAGACACCCCTAACACCCCTCCGGGTGTGTGTTCTGTGAAGATACAGCCTACAGCACAGTGGAGTTGCCATGGTAACGGCTTCCCAGTACTCCACAAGGGGGCGTTTGTAACAGGGCCTGCCCGCACCACTACGAGACCGACAGGACGTACGCCATGCAGAGACGACATTTCTTGACGCTTCTGGGACCACAGGGAAAACATTTTTAACTTAATGTAGTGGTCGCCGAAATCAGGGCTCAGGGAGAAGTTTGCAAAAGAGGATCACGTGACCGTCATAAATATGAACCAGCTGCCAAGCATCTCAATTGTTGATCACGTGACCGTGGGGAATGCTACAATGGTCGTTAAGTGTGAAAAGTGTGAAAAATGGTCGTTAAGTCCCTTTTTTCAGTTCCGTTCTGACTTCGAATCGCTAAATGGACGTAAGTCCTGTACATGTGAGAAAAAAGGTTTTACGGTGCAGTAGAGCGTTTTCTTGTGAAGCGTGTACCAGATCGGGTGAGAAACTCATCTCCCTGAGATTAGACAAGAGTCAGATCAAACCTTCCATTACTGGGAGTCTCGGGAAGTTGGAATCTGGTCACAGATGGAGGGCCATGAATCCAGGTTTGTCACGAGGCAGAGATAAATAACCTCGTCAGGCAAATCTGAGCAGTGGAACAAACCAGAATGAACTTGGCCCACCAAAGAATAAGGCCAATGCGATGACCAGGTTTCTCTGAGGATCTCGGCCTGCGCCGCGACTTTAAGTGAGAATAAAACTGGACGTTCTAGAAGATGCCATCTCCTAGGAACGGTAGATCAAGAGGACAACCAAACATACCAAGGACAGTTCCCGGATGCGAAGGAAAAAAATTAGCAGTATTCCAGGATTTGAGTATATTTGAGTATTCTAGTACTTCAGGGCCTGCCACAAAGACAAGGAGGGTCAGCCTATTCTCCACAGCACCTGAAGGCAGGACAAGAAGCGATGGATGGAAACTAATCCAGGAGAGAAGCAACCTAGAACTGAGGAGAAATTTCCTGACAATGAGAACGATGAACCAGTGGAACGACTTGCCTCCAGAAGTTGTGGGTGCTTCAACACTGGTGGTTTTTGAAGAAAAGACTGGACAACCACTTCTCTGAAATGGTATAAGATCTCCTGCTTGAGCAGGGGGTTGGACTAGAAGACCTCCAAGGTCCCTTCCAGCTCTATTCTGCTTGATTGATTGATCTTAGTAGTGGAAGCCTCAGAGACTGGAGTTTTAGGTTTCAGTGTAGAAATTGACCTTTACAGGAACATTGTAATGGGAAGCTTCTTCTTTTGAACTAGTTGAACATGACTGCATATGGATAAGACTTTCTTTGAGTTTCATTGCATGGATTATGTTGTCATGATACTCATAAAAGTTTGCAAGGCAATTGGTTTGGATCCACTGGATTTTGAGAATCTCCATTTTCTGTAAGTGCAACTGTGAATAAACGTTTTTTTCTTGCTCTTCTCCATCTCACAATGTGTTATTGCCTTCCAGCTGTATGCAACAGTATACAACATCCAGTAACAAAGGACATCCTTTTTGAATTCATTGAAAAATGTATGGCAGCAACTCCAGGACAGCCACGTAAACATCACCTAGATCCTGACACTGAACTCATGCCACCACCACCACCTAAAAGGCCTCGGCTGTCATCATAACGAATCTCTTCTGACCAAGAAAATAGCAGAATTGTTTAGAATTCTACATACTCTGTAAATACTTAAGTGCATTTTTTTTGAATGCAGCATCAGGAACTAAGATTTGTTTTCTACTTGACAAGTTGAACATTGTTTCTAAGTTTGAAAAATATTAAATCTAAAGAGTTAGATTAAAAAGATGTTGAATCAGTGGAAAGCTGATAACTTTCAAATTTATTATTTTATGCCAGCAATCTGGAACTGTGAAGCCATGATAAAAATGTTCCCTCCCTTTTAAAAAAAAACCCACCACAACAACAGTATTTCAGTGAGTGTGTGAAACTTATTGCCTTGTTTCATTTAGTTTAGTTCTTAGGGTCTTGTTTTAAAAATAATTGCAAATGGTATTGTAATGTTCTTCTTAAATAAAAGTTTACCAGGTTTCACTATTTTTTTAAATATATCCTTTTATATTAAAGACATTACAAGGTCTTATATAAAAATTGTATTGGATGTGCATTGAGTGTTTTTTTTCATCTTGAACTAAACATTTGCTGAATCTGTTTTAAAACTGGATTCTGCATTAGTACCAAACATAAACAGTCCTTGATATAAAAAAACTATTTTCCATTTCTGTACAAATAAATACAAGTTATTCAAAAAAGTATATCATTTGAGTTTCATGAAGATTAGCCATTTTAACAATATAATGTTAGTTTCTAGAAAGAGATGATAGAAGAAAAACCAGAGAATATGTTGGTATATAAAAGTGGCATTTAATCTCAATTCCAGGAAGAATGGCTATTAGAACAGTTAATATAAAAGGAAATATTTTCATGGAAGAAGTTAGAATGATAAGCTCAGTTCAGTTTAGTTTTCAAAGCAAGAGTCAGTTTAGCTGATTGCCAACATCTTTCACAATCTGGTATTTTAATATTCTTGTTTAAAATAAATCATGATAAGTTGCAGGACAACTATGTTTTATTCTACCCCTAAAGCATTTCATTGATATGGAGAACAAAGATGTGTTTAAAATAGATAAATATTTGTAAAGATAAACATTTTCACAAGTTGACTGTAAAAGAAACCACCTAGCATTTTAACAGTATTTATGTGTAGATCACAACTATTTAATCAACCTCTGATCTGAGTAAATTTGTTAGTAATATAGTGGTAGCCAAACAGAATATTTTAGAAACATTTACTGTTTATATTTTTAAAGTTTAATAGTTTTCTTGAGTCTAATGTATGGAGATCAGTTTGTGCTTTGTTCAGTGCCCATGTTGGAGTCTACAAAAATATTCATCTTTCAGACAATTGAAGGAAAAATGTGGTTAATTATTTTATGCAATTAAAATGCTAAATACATTGTTTTGGTGTGCGGAATGAGCTGAGGTTGGTGGAGGATACTAAAAACAATAAAAAGCTTATCTAGATATATTCAAAATAAAAGGAAGAGAAAAGTTTCAGTATACTAAATGCTGAATGAAAACAACAGAATGCTAATATGTAGGAAAAAATTGGAATTACACAACTCCTATTTGGAGCAATCTGTTTTGAGAAAATGAAATATGTTCCATCAGGCAATTTGAACAGGAGGATGAAAGTTCCTAAAATTGCTTATTTAGTTTGAATTAGATTCAATTTCTAGACTATATAAATCCTAGTGCCCTTCCTGTCTTAAGGTACTGAAGGATGAGTTGATCAAACCTGCATGCTATCGTCTATGAAAAATCTTGGCCCTGTCTTTAAAAAGTTGTGGGCAGGGAATTATAGGCAAGCCAGTCTACCACCAATACCTGCAAAAAATCCAGGATAGATCATAACTCTAAACACCTTGAAAACCCTGCAGTGATTTTCAGTAATCAGCCAAATAAAGGAAAAACAAAACTTAAGCAGTCAAATTTTACTTCATTTTTTGGATGGAAAAATGGAGTTGAGGGCCCCTATAGTTGGCAATGAATAAAATCGAGTAAAATCTGCAGGGTGTCTTGGATGGGGTAACTTCCTTAACAAAAGTCATAGCAGTGCTGCAGATAAATTGAAACTAAAATTCAATTAAGGCCCTTGAGGCTTTTCTGTTCAACTTTTTTGTATTAAATACTTGAATGAAGAAGTGGAAAGAATGCTTATCATTTTTATAAAAGACACAAAATTGGATAGGATACCAAATACCCGAGAAGGCAAAAATTCAAAATGCTATTGATATGTTAGAAAAAAATGGGATGAAAGTAATAGGATGAATTATAACAGAAATAATGCAAATCTATACATTTAGGAAACAATGGTCAAATTCATAGGTATAAAACAGGAGATAACAGTCTTGGCAATAGTATTTGGGAAGATCTTAGAATTGTACTTGATTACAATACAAATCAGTGTGTGGTGGCTGCAGAAAAGGCAAAGGTAATCTTAAAACTGGTTAAATAATTAGAAACAATATTTTTACTTATCTTTGCAATGGGCAGATCCCACCTTGTATATTTCATCTCCTCTTGTGCATATACAGGTAGTCCTCAACTTACAACCACAACTGAGCCCATAATTTATGTGAGAAATTTTTTAAGTGAGTTTGCTTCATTTTACAACTTTTCTTGCCACATTTGTTAAATGAATCAATGCAGTTCTTAAATTAGTAACACTGTTAAGTGAATCTGGTTTCCCCATTGACTTTACTTGTCAGAAGGATGCAAAAGGAGATCACATGAATCCGGCATACTGCAACCATCATAAATGTGAATCAGTTGTCAAGCATCCAAATGTAAATCACGTGACTACGGGGATTCTGCAACAGTCAGAAGTGTGAAAGATGGGTCATAAGTCACTTTTTTCAGTGCTGTTGTAACTTTGAATGGTCACTAAATGAACTGTTGTATGTCGAGGACTACCTGTACTTTAACAACAATTCTGACAGGTTGGAACAGACTGAGAGAAGAGCCATCAGGATGAACAAAATAGCTATCCGAGAACAAAAAACTAGAAGACAGCTTGAAGAAATTGGAAATGTTTTACTCCAAGAAGAGAAAACTGAATGGAAATATAATAACATTTTTCAAATACCTGAAAAAATGCTACAAAGGAAAAGATAAAAATCTGTCTTCTACTACCTCAGAATGCACAATACCAAGTAGTGGTTTTAAGTTACAAGAAGGTAGATTCCAGTTGAACCTAACAGTAAAAGATGTTTGACAATAGAACTATAGGCCCACCTTTCATAGGCAAAAGCTAGAGAGCCAGCAAACATTTTAGAATGGATTCTTTTAGTGAGCAGGGGTGGCCAGATTGGCTCCTTTCAACTCTATTATTCAAATTCTTTAGAATAGAAGATCAAGGCCAAATTGCATTTTGCGAATTTTCTCCAATGATCATTTAGTAGACATGAAGTGCTAACTATATACAGTTAATATAAAGTAGTATCTTTGAGCTCCTGTCTTGTCAAATCCATGAATCCAGGCAATTTTCTTAGCAGCAGCATAGAATTAGTTGGATTCCCTGAAAGTGAAAGCTCTGGTGATTAAAAAGTTGGCTCTGTCTGAACTCCTACCCTCCCCTCCCCTCCCCTCCCCT